>ML813388.1:0-24241 GCA_009831015.1 Picea engelmannii | reverse complement strand
TCACCCAAAGTATAGGTCATTTTAGGTTCCCTAGATACAATCTATAGTTTCTTCCCTCAAATTGTAAATAAGGCTCGATAAACTTTATAATTCATAAAAAATACAACTTTTCTTAATTGAATGGACCATGAAAGTAAACTAAATTGGAAATGATTCTAGAATCCTAGATATTCATAAATACGTGTAATTTCAATGCAAAATATAAAATTCGGGAATGTACATATGTCACTTGTTTAAAGAAATCGTAATGGTATGCCATCTTCAATTATTCGTTCATGATCGACTTTGGACAATTTCCATTTTCTAACTTTTGTTTTTTTCTTGATTGAACTTCTATTAACTTTATGCGCACTGCTCATACCAAATGACTATATTGATAACTTATGACATCTGACTGGTAGTCTTGAAAATGAACATGAGTATCGGTTTGATGGGTTTATTGAAAAAAATATCCTTTCAATACGATGGATCCTATTTCATATATAAAACCATTATCATCAAAATATTATAATAACCTCATCTTTTTTTCTGTGCATCACATCAAATAATATTTCACGTTATCAGTGTTGTCTACAGGTGAAACCACGACAAAGATATCTCTTGCAAATAATTTGATATGTTGGACAACAATTAGTTTGTGTTAGATTATTACACAAGTACATCTACAAGTTGCTTGTAAAAATTTAAACATAAAAATTACCTTCTCTAACAAGATCAGAAAATCTATCTCCATCAACTGACACTACAGTTTCATTTGATTCCATCTCCTCTAAGATTGCAAGTGGCACTTTCCTTTTTATATTAAGTTCGGTATGTCTCCAAGCTCTAACATATTCCTCATTTTTGTTTTCGCAAATCTCTATGGATTATGTGTCCTCTATGCAAAATGAACAAAAACAAGACTCATTTATTCTATCAAATGCAAACACATTTTGATAGCATTTTGTTTTAACTAAATGCATTTTTCATGTCCCATGTATTGTACATGATTCATATGGGATTGATCTATTTACATATTGGATTCCAAGATACCAAAAAAACCTGCACAAGACAATAACTTTTTGACTTTAAATCTCTCAAGAAAATGATTGAAGATCATATAAATTTGAACACATGAATAAAAATATCCTATGTACATGTGTAACATGTATATATAGACACACCTGTGCACATCCCTTGATGGATTAATTTCATGGATTAGCGTCATTTTTCACCATTCAACAACTTGATCAACGGATTCAAATCAATCAACATGAGGGTTCATCTGATACCTTCAAAGTGCTTGTTTTACACATGCCCCTACACTGTTGTGCTCTCCTTTTCCATGACCAGTCTCAAAAAAATTCCAACAATGTGTAATGTTTGATTTATTATGAATATGACACAACCAATAGAATGATCATGAAGATTTGAACTAACCCACACACCCATATGACCATATCCAATATTGATCGAATCTGATTCCTCGTTCTTTCAATGAATCATAAAATTTATCAAAACAATGTTGTACATAATGTGTGTCATGTTCTCAATCATCACTTATATAAAAGTGACATTCTTTAATAACATGTCGATTATCGTTGGTGCTTTCTAGGTTATCAAGACTCCATTGAGCATGTCTATATAGAATGTGGACAAATATAGTGACTTGATATGAATGATAATATTCACTCTGTATTTATTTTTGTGCAACAAATGTGTAATTATCTACAAAATCAATTACAAACAAAATTGTCCCCAGTGGAAACACTTCACGGGATTGTTTGAATTGTAGGTATTTCCATCGAGCTCTATGTGAATGCTTGGTGTATTTATAAATTTCTTTCTCTAAATTCTTCAAAAAATATATCACACAAATTTTATCTACTTTCAAATCAATCCTTTTGGAAATAGCATTTGAAGAATGTGGAGTCATGTTGTTGATATATTCATATCTCTTCCAATTGACTGTTATATTAGAAAATTATTGATCATTCATATAAATAGGATACTTTGAGTGAAACAAACTTAGATTTCCACAACTATCACATTTCTTTCCACAAACACATTTTTTTTTCTAAAATAATTCATCACCTTCTCTTTCACATAGAATTTCAGATATAAAAGCACAAAATGTGGAAGGAGGAGGTTAACTTGGCCATAAAGTTTTACCAAAATCAAGAAATGTGTCGTAATATAACTCAAATTCCACATGATAACGACAACTACAAGTGTCATGAACAATGATGGGTCTAACAAACCATGGTTTTTGTTTGTAACATCCTGCTCTTGCGCACTGAGAGAACTTATTCTTTGAGGACACTTGCTCGCAAGTGATCCGGATTATTATGTTATTAAAACATTGATTTTGATTATGAGGCATTGGGTTGATGTGATGTTGTTCTGCTGCATTGACATAGATAGGTGCTATTGACTTGGTTTTACTGAGTGTGCAGGATTTCAGACCTCGAGGGTGCAGAGGCATCGACGGAACCCCGTGGACTCCAGATTGATTCGGGGAGTGAACTATTGGGGTTTGATTGTTTTATATGTGATATTAGTGCATTTGATTAGACGATATGATTATGCATATATTTATCACATGATTCATTGATGATGCAAGTTGACGATAGCTTGCCAACCAGACTCACATGTGGAGTAGAGGGGTTACGCACGAATACCATAGATGTTGAGGGAGAGGTGTGGACAATAGCCCTGCCACAACCTACTAGAACTCCCACCCTGGCTCGAACTGTAGGTTAACATTTACCTAGTTCGAGGGGACCCACAATACCATGAGGGTAGACTGCGAGAATCGCTCACGATGATTCTAAGGGGCATGTAATAAGGAGAGGGTCTTATTCCTTAGAGGCCCTTAGTCTCCCACAATATCACCTAGCGGAGTATTGAGTCCAAGGGTTTTTGATGTCTATCAAGTCAGTCAAGAGGTTAGTGGCACCCTTGGAGCATGTGGTGCATCTTGAAGGGCATGTCATGCAAGAAAAATGGAAAGAGACAAGTGGCACCCTTGGAGCACGTGGTGCATCCTGAAGGGCATGTCACGCAAGAGAAACCGAAAGAAACAAGTGACACCCTTGGAGCACCTAGCCCATCCTGAAGGGCACATCACGTGGTTATTTAATAAATGAATAAACCTAGAGGGCTTTAGGAAAATAAAGTGTTAAGGAAGATTTGAAACCTTTCCCTAAAAATAAAATGTGTTGCCCTGCCTAGGAAATTAAGGTCTAGTTCTAATCTTCATGTTTAATTGGGTAAGTAGATTGATTGTTTTAGCGTTCTAGTTGATGAATAAATTTTTCCATAGCCTATAGCTTGATGATTGATTGACTCGCATGGCCTTCGATTCCCGACATGTCATGACCGCCCTATGGTGTATTGATTTTGAATATTGTGGTTATTTTTTCCTTTCGTCCCTAGCTCATGAGTCATCGCCTGAGCAGTCGGCTAGGAGCCTAATCTACGGTCATCACTTCGACGTTAATAGACCTATGGATCTCAACGCCCTACTTTTTTGTGCATGGATGATGAGTGAAAGACATTCCTGTCAACCGTCTACCTCTGTTATTTTCCTTGGCTGATTGTTTGACTTGCGACATCTAGCAAAGACCTCTGCATATGGATTATCTTGCGTCCTTTTTGGTTTTTCTCTGCGCCTTGATTGATAGAATCCCTGCGATCATTTCAATGACTTTTTCCATTTGATCCTTGCATTTCTCTTACTGTTATATGCATTGTATTGGTATTATAGCAATGGAAAAATGATTTGATTCCCTGTCTGCATTTTTATATTTGGTATCTTGGAAATGGAAAAATGATTTTTTGTGATATTCATGTCTGCGTTGTATTGGTACCCTGGAAATGGAAAACCGAAATCATTTCCCTGTCTTCATTTTTATAATTGGTATCCTGGTAAGGGAAGGGCGTTTTGATCATTCCTGTATGGATTTGCATTTGGCATCTGGGCAATGAAAAAAGGAAACCACAATTTTTCCATTTAAAACATGTCTGAGATTGCCATTGAATGCTCACATTTTTGCATTTAAAATTTGACAGAGATTGTTGTTGAAATGCCCATGTTTTTGCTTTTAAAAGTTGACAGAGTTTGCTGTTGAAATGCCCATGTTTTTTCTTTTAAACGTTGACTGAGATTGCTGTTGAAATGCCCACATTTTTGCTTTTAAAAGTTGACAAAGATTGTTGTTGAAATGCCCATGTTTTTTCTTTTAAAAGTTGACTGATATTGTTGTTTAAATGCCCACGATTTTGCTTTTAAAATAAGACCGATATTGTTGTTTAACTGCCCATGATTTTGATTTTAAAATGAGATTGAGATTGTTGTTTAAATGCCCACGATTTTTCTTTTAAAATGAGACCAAGATTGTTGTTTAAATGCCCACATTTTTCCTATTAAATGTGACCGAGTTTGATGTAAATAACCACAGATTTGCCCAAAAAAAAATTGACTGAGTTCGTTGTTAAGGGACAAAAATTTGCTATTTAGAATGTTGACTGTACTGATTGTTGAATGGCCATGAGTTGATCCTTCTACAGTTTGTATTGTCTTATTATTCTCCTTCAATTTGAGTCTACCCAGCTTTCTCACTGCCAAACATTAATTGCTACAACCATGCTATTGGTCATATTAATTGCTATGTAACTACCATGTTAATTTCCAGGCTAATTGCTACAACAATGTCAAAGGACAACAATTTCCTTCTTAATATTAATTGCCACAATGATGTCAATTGCTACAATGATGTTAACAGTCAATAGTTCCCTTCTTAATGCTATAGGCTGCTAGTTATTTTTGGTACGGATATCTTAGATAGATGGAATGTGTAATTTAATTGATTATAAGTGTGATATTGTAGCATTTTACATTGATGTGGCTAATGTAGTTATATATTGTCATTTGATAGTTAGATGGTAATTTCGAGGATTTCTTAGAATTACCATTTTATATAGTGATTAATGGTTAAATGAGTTTAGGAGTATTGACTAAATTATAGATTAATCTTGCTAAATTAAATTGTAGTTAATGATTAAATCATAATGCAACATTGTTGAACTGATTCGTAATTGAGGTTATTTTGATTGAAATTAATGCTTGATTGTATTGTAGAATTGTCGATTGATTCGAAGGTGGTGTTATTTTGATTGAAAGTAAAGACTATGGTGTAAAGTAGAATGGTATATTGGATTTTATTAATTGTTAATAAGTTGATAAGTTAAAGACTAAATTATAATTTAGACTTGTTAAATTTCGATGGATACTCAATGTCAAAAACAATTTGTAACTATTGACTAGTTTAGACTTGATGAATGGGTTGGGTGGTTGACAAAGCCATGACTTCCCTGGTAGTCTTCCTCTTGTGTCTCATCGACCTTTTGTGTGGAGTGTGGGTATAGTCTCCCTATCAGTATTCGACTCCTAGCGCATCATAGTTTTCTATAGTCCTTGGTCCAAATAGTATGTGTTGCGCCAAGGTTATTGACGTGTCTATCACCTGGGGACGACATAATTCCTGATGAGGGGATCATGGTGCGCCCTATTTAGATAGAAATGAATGATAACTTGGTCGGAGTCAGTGCCTTCTGTGTGAGTGTTGTCGAGCATTGTAAGTTTTTTTTGCACATGGGTTGAACGCCTTCAGGCATTTGGTTCGTGCACCTAGAGGTTCTAGTCTTTGTTCGTCAAGGTCGTTGTGTCGGGAGGGGGATGTTTTCCCTTGGCTTATAGGTGTGGTCCTATTGTGTCGGGTGGGTAGTCGTTTCTCCTTGTTTTAACGCATGTTTCTCCCTATTTCTCATGTGCTAGTGCGTTGAGTCATAATTTCCTGTTGCCTAGACTGCATGCTTACGTTCGTTGTCCATGGTGAGGTAAACTGTTTTCATTATCTCCTTCTTTCCTTAAAAACAATTTTTTTTTTTTGCACTTCTTCTTCGCTTGTAGCCGTAACGAAGGGGTCATTACATATTGTAATGTACCTCAAAAATCACCATAAAAAAAATTAAATTATTGGTACATTTGTCCTTGAAAAGTTTAGAGATCTCAAGCACGTAAGATTTCTATTAGAAGACTTGAGTCTGAAGGTTTGTTTAGAGTCCTTACTGTCATTGAATGTCCTTACCATTCAACTTAAGTTTTCTAATCGATGATATAATGAGCATTTATTCATCACTTCAATGTTTAATTAAGATCCTGAAATTTATAATTACTCTCTTATCTGCTAGTGCCTATAACACTACCACAATCTTAACAATGCAAGAAACTTTGGGGTTTTTATGACCAAAATCCTCCATAAAAAATATTACCCTATGACTACAATACAATCCACTTGTAATACGACATGTTACTCCCATACCTCTATCCGGGATGAAGATTCTCCATCGCTCTTTTACCAGTCCATTCATTACATTAATAAAGTTGTTCCCATAACAATAAGTTTCTTCTAAATTCCTACAACTTTGTGAAGAAACAGAGGTCAATCGGGTTTCTGTGATCACAAGTGCTGAAAAAAATAAAGGACCCTGTTGATTACCGAAATATAAATTACGGAACGATTGTGGACCATCATTTTAGGCTTTCAGGATTCAGGGTTTCACGAGAACAAGAGCCAGACACCAACACACAACATTTCCCGAAATTGCGACAAGAAGCCGAGTACTTTGGGGTTTCAGGGTTCGGGTTTTTCTGAACACAAAGGTCAATCATCTACACACAACAACTCCCAAAAATATCAAAGGTGATTAGTACTTAGGGAACTCAGAGTTTGGGATTTCGCGAGGGCAAGTGCCCAAACAAACACCTATACAAACCTATGAAATGCGGAAAAAGTGAAGGTGGGTCCCGCACTTCAGGATTTTCAGGATTCGAAACTTCACGAGTTCCGGTGTCCAAACCTTGACATACACAAATTTCTAAAATGCGAGAATGGAAAAGGTGAGACCAACATTTCGGGATTTCAGTGTTCAAGGTTTCATGGTTTTCATAGCCAAACATCCAATATACCACAATTCCCGAATTGCGAAAAGAAAGGCACTAACATTTCGGGATTTCAGGGTTTCAAATGTCAAGCAACGGAACACAACAATTTCTAAAATTGTGAAAACAAAAAGAACGTGGAACTAACATTTTGGGATTTTGGGGTTCGGGGTTTTGGTGTTTCAAATGTCGAACCACAGCACAAAACAATTCCCGAATTCCAAAAGGTGAAAGGGTATGGATCCAACACTTCAAGATTTTGGGTTTTGGGGTTTCAAATATCAAACAACGGAACACAATAATTCCCGAAATTGCGAAACGGAAATAAAGTCGAACTAACATTTTGGGATTTCGGGGTTCAGACTCCCACGACTTCAAAAGCCAAAACATCAACCACAAACAAATCCCGAAATGGAGAATAGAAAAGGACGTGGAACTAACATTTCGAGATTTCGGGGTTCGGAATCTCGCGACTACAAAAGCCAAAACATCAACCACAAACAATTCCCAAATTGGAGAATAGAAAAGGACATGGAACTAACATTTCAGGATTTTGGGTTTCGGGGTTTCAAATGTCAAACCACAACTCACACAATCCCCGAATTATGAAAGCATAAAGACTTAAGAATTTTACATGCACAGAAGGATACAACAGGATAAAGGTTTTCTGTAAGGGAAAATCTCTAAATTCGTCATAGACCTGGACTAAGGAAGGATAGCCCATTCTGAAAAGAAACAAGGAAAACAAAAAGGGGTTTCCAAAAATCTTTAACTCCCGAATTTTGTCATTCTATACACATCTAATATATTGTTTGCATATTGTTCGAGCATATTGTTAGATACATAGCATCGGATAAAAACATTCGAACATAAAGTGGGAATAAATCGTTACAGATCCGATTTAATCAGATACAATACACCATATGCAAAAAGGGTCATATAGATAGATAATGTAACCTATCCCAGTTCAGATTCAATAGATACATAACATCAAAAGACATATCCATTCATAATAGAGAGGGGAAAATTAACATATCTGAATCCAATCCATGGGAAGACAAAGGGAACAACCACATTCCTCCCAACCATAGAACAGGGCAGCCAAATCCACTTCCCTGATTCACCCCCTAGCCTGACCATGAGTCCATGAGGGTGAACTTGGAAACTCCTCCTCGGCAGTGTCCTTCAATTCCAACAGTTATCCTCTTGCCTCACACTTACTCAACAGTGCTCATAATAGCAAGGCAATTCCGTTTCAGTAGGCTCCTCTTGCCTCACACTCAATCGACAGTGTTCATAACAACAAGAGAGCTCAAAACTTTTTCCCAGCATACTTGGCAACGTCTTGCCTCCTCGCATATGCTATTTATCAATTTTGCCCAGGTCTTTTTCCCTCCTTTGGGTATTTTTCGCAGCTTTCTTAATCCCTCATTTTTGGGGGCTGTCAGTGGCCAAATCCCTGATTTTCGACTTGTAATCATCAGCCGAGAGGCAATTCCAACTTGTTCCCCACTCATGGAGTCATGGTCAACTGATTTTTAACATGGCTGTTCCATTTGTCCTCCTATAATTAATACAAATATTCTATTGTGATACAAGTGTCATATTCAAATAGTTAGTTGAGTCCAAATAGATCTCTCACCAACAGTCACAATAATTAAATACAATTATTAAATTTGAAATTCAGAATTGCCATAAATGGCAAAAATTTTCCAGATTCAAATTTGCCAAAAACGAAAATAAATTTCCAGCACATAAAAATAGAAATATTTATTTTTGGGGGATGTCACATCCTTTCCCCCTTCCATAAAACACTGTCCTCAGTGTTTGTTCATTTCCTGGAACATGATTGGATGAGATTTCTTCAAATCTCCCTCCAATTCCGATGTGGCCTCCTCAGGACTAAAGTGTTTCCACTGCACCTTTACCTGAGCTACGACTTTGTTCTGAAGTGCTATTTCTCTCTGGTCCAGAATACTCAGGGGTTCCACCTAGAACTCGCCCTCGGGTTCCACCTGCACCAAGTTCCAATCAATCATATGAGTAGGGTCATGAATATACTTTTTCAACAAAGAAACATGGAATACATTATGAGTTCTTAGATTAGCTGGAAGTGCAAGTTGATATGCTATGGGTCCAATTTGAGCTAGTATCTCAAAGGGCCCACAAAACCTGGGTGCTAACTTGGCACAGTTCCCCAACTTCAGCGAGATTTTTCGGGCTTTGACCTTCAAATAAACCTGGTCTCCCACCTGAAATTCCAAGTGTCTTCTTTTCTGATCCGCATAACTCTTCTGTCTATCCTATGCTTCTTTCAATTTCTGTTGTACTTTCTTTACCATGTTCTCCATTTCCTGGAGCATCTATGGTCCAACCATGAGTCTATCGGCTGGGTTATCCCAGCTAATTGGAGTTGTATACTTTCTATCATACAGTATTTCGAAGGGGCTCAACTTAGACGAAGTTTGGTACCCATTGTTATATGCAAATTCTACCAAGTGTAGGTAGTCTTCCCATTTGTTCGGCTTTGTTCTTACATACATGCAGAGCATATCCTCTATGATTCGATTTTTCCTTTTGGTCTATCCATCCATTTGTGGATGATAACTCGTACTGAAATTCAAATTAGTATTTATCCCTGCAAAACAATTCCTTCCAAAAAGCGGATGTGAATTTTACGTCTCTATCTGAAATCACCATTTTAGGAATACCATGCAGTATAAAAATTTCTTTCAGGAATATTTCAACAATGTTAATAGCTTTAAAAGTAGACTTTACAAGAATAAAGTGTGAAGACTTACTGAGTTTATCGATTACAACCATGATTGAATCATTCTGTTTCTGATTTTTAGGCAAACCTATTATAAAGTCCAGTGATATGGTCTCCCATTTCCATTCTGGTACTGGTAATGGTTGTAATAGGCCGGCTAGATGCTCGTGTTCGACCTTAACCCGTTGAAAATCTTGGCACCTAGCCAAATACTCTATTGTTTCGCCCTTCATATTAGGCTAGTAAAATAGTTTTCTGAGTGTTGTTATTGTTTTTTGGTAACCTGGATGGCCAGAATACGGTTTCTTATGCACTTCATCTAAAATAGTTAATTTTAGCTCTGCTGAATCTGGTATGTAAAGTCTGTTTTTAAATCTTAGTAGTCCCTTCTTGTTGATACTTATATCTGGTTTATCTGAGTTTACGATATTATTTTGAAATTATACCATTATCTTAGTGTAAATTCCATCGTTGATACCTGCCACCCTTATTCTTTGTTCCAGATCACTTTCTGCCCTGCTGATGTTTATCTCAAATAACCCATGAATTATGTGACTTAAAGCATATGCTACTTTATTTTCCTTATCCTTGATATGTCTGACCTCAAAGTCGAATTCGCTCAAGAAGGCTAGCCACCTTGCTTGTCTTGCATTAAGGTTTGGTTGGTTAAACAAATATTTCACCCCACTATTATCCGTCAATAGTAAGAATTGTTTGCCCATTTAATAGTGTCGCCACATTTTTAAGGCATGTATTACTGTTGCCAATTCTAAGTCATGAGTGACATAATTTTGCTCGTGTTCCTTTAATTTCTGAGACTCATAACAAATCACGTGCCCTTCCTGAGTTAGAACACCACCTAGTCCTTCTTTACTTGCATCAACGGATACTGTGAAGTTTTTATTTGGGTCTGCTACCTTCAAGATGGGTGCCAATGTCAATAATTCTTTTAGCTTGTTAAAATTGTCTTGACACTTTTGCGACCAGTCAAACTTGGTCCCTTTCTTTTGTAATGATGTGATAGGGTAGGCTATCTTAGAGAACCCTTTTATAAATATGTGATAATATCCGGTGATTCCCATGAATGATCAGATATCTGCCACATCCTTAGGCACTAGCCATTCCATAATGGCTTTTATCTTTTCTGGGTCTATGACAATACCTTCCGAGGAAATGACATGTCCTAAATATTGTATTTCTTTTTGATAAAAATCACATTTGTCGAATTTTACGTATAGTTTGTGTTTCCTTAGCATTTTCAGAACTATTCGTAAGTGTTCATCATGTTCCTCCTTTGTTTTAGAATAGACTAGGATATCGTCGATAAATACTACTACAAACTTGTCTAAGTACTAGCTAAAAATGTTGTTCATCAAGCACATAAATGTTGTTGGTGCATTAGTGAGTCCAAAAGGTATGACTACAAACTCATAGTGTTCGTATCTTGTTCGAAAAGTTGTTTTGTTTATGTCCTAGTCCTTTGTCCTAACTTGATGATAACCAGATCGTAAATCCAATTTTGAGAAGATCTTGCCCCCCCCCAACTTGATCGAACAGATCATTTATCCTGGGTAAGGTGTATTTGTTCTTAATGGTTACTTTGTTTAGTTGTCTATAATCGATACATAGTGTTAGAGTACCTTCTTTCTTTTTCACAAAGAGGACTGGTGCTTCCCATGGCGAGACACTTGGTTTGATATACTCTTTATCCAACATTTCCTGTAATTGTATTTTTTTATTTTGTTAGTTCTGGTAGACTCATTCGGTAGGGTGCTTTTGAGATAGGGGCTGATCCGGGTAGTAAGTCTATGGAGAAATCTATTTCTCTCCTAGGAGGCAATTCTGGTATCTCATCAACAAACATGTCTCTGAATTCACATAGAACAACAAAGTCTTCTAACTTGGGCTTATCTTCTTTTTCTAATAGATTCGTTACTTGGATGGCGTAAACTTGACATCCCTTTCTAATACATTTCTTGAGTTGCATCGCTGAAACTTGTCTGACAGATACAGGTTTCGGTATGCCTTGGGTTGTTCTAACAGTGCCACAATTATCTTTATAGCTAAGTATATTTGTATAACAATCTAGTACTTCTTTGTGTTGTTCCAACCAATCCATCCCAATAATCATATCATAAGACCCTAGTGGTAGGATGTTCAGATTGGTCCTTATCTTTTGACCATCTAAACTGAACTCAAGATCAGAAATAAAGTTAACTACTTTTCTTTTAGTACCTGTTGCTAGTTGTACAAGCCAAGATTTTTCGTGCTTTTGTTTCTTACTTTTATTCAACTCTACTACATTGGGAGTAATATAACTTAATGTAGCTCTAGGGTCAATTAAAATAGAAATTCGAGTGTCATGGATTTTACCTTCAACTTCTACCACTGAGGACTAGTGGTCAGCTTGCCAACCATCTATGGTTGCATTTATTTGATGCAGACTTATGCCCATGTCACCCACTGTCAAGGCTTCCTGCAAATTGTGAACAACATTTATGTTTGTTGCAATTAAACATGGACAGTTCCTCCTTAGATGAGACTCTCCACACTCCCAACATCTTAATGGCTCATGGGATTTGTCCCCAAACTTCTTCGTTCCAAGGTTTACCGGTTTATCGCTACCTTGTGTATTCAGATGATTGGAGTGAAAATCCTTCCTTGGGAAACTTTTTGATGCATTCCGATAAGGAGCTGGCTGGTATCCCTTCTTCTGATGGTTTATTCCATCTTGCTTCTTGTCCTTCAAGGTCTTGGGAAATTCTACCCACTGTTTATACTGGTCATAGCACATTCGTGCTTTCCTGAATGCCTCACTCAAGGATTCGGGGTTGTCAAACTCAATTCTGTCTCTGTAGGACTGTGGTAAACATCTTAAGAATCACTAGATTTTTACCTTATCCTCTCGGATGTATGGTACAAACCTTAGTAGTTCCAGAAATTTATTTATAAGGTCATCCATCATCATTTGTCTGAGTCGTAATTTGTAAAATTATTTCACCTTCCTTTCATAATAGCTTTCAGAAAGGTATTGTTTCTTAAAATACTTCTTGAAGTCAGACCATTCCAACTGTTTCTCCTTTAGGCCCTTGGTCAATTTCAGGTCTTGCCACCAAATGCTAGCCTTCCCCTTCAGATTTTAAATGGCCATTTTGACCTTCATCTTGCTGAAATAGTTGTAGATTTGGAATTGTTTTTTGATGTCCAACAACCATGCCTCGGCTTCTTCTCCTGTCCTGGATTCTCCATCAAAAGTAGATGGTTTAATATTTTTAAATTCTCCTTCAAGGTGGTCTGTTTGTTTTCTTTTTTGTCTGGTATGGTTTTGTATTCAGCTAAAGGTGTCCCTTCAGATGAACTGTCTCCTTTTTCTGTTTTTGCACCAGAATTCTTGGAGGCCCTTTTGATGACCTCTTCCTCAGGGTTATCATCTTTTGGGCTTTTCTTGGTTACTATACTATGCAACATGACTTCATTTATCTCTTGCTGTTCCTGTTGTGCCTTCTTCAATTTTTCATTGTCGGCCTTGAAAACCTGTAGTTCAACTATAAGGTTTCTCATTGTTTCCAACACCTCTGTGGGTGAGCTTCCATCACTGTTCTGTCTTGGATCTCCAGGAGGTCCTTGTTGCAGATTCTCTTCCACCCTGATTTCTACACCTTCTTGGGTTGCCATTATTCAACCCAAAACAAAAAGGCTTTCTCTTTGTAATCCACAAGATTTATTAGTTTTTTTTATTTATAAATCAGAATATATACTAAGCAATAAATCTATCCCTGTTCAGGCGCAGTGTCGTAACTTTTGCTCTGATACCATATGTAATGTACCTCAAAATCACCATAAAAAAATAAAATTATTTGTACATTTATCTTTGAAAAGTTTCGAGATCTCAAGCACGTAAGCTTTCTGTTAGAGGACTTGAGTTTGAAGGCTTGTTTAGAGTCCTTACTTTCATCGAATGTCCTTACCATTCAACTTAAGTTTTCTAATCGACGATATAATGATCATTTAATCATCACTTCAATGTTTAATTAAGATCCTGAAATTTATAATTACTCTCTTATCTGCTAGTTCCTATAACACTACCACAGTCTTAACAATGCAAGCAACTTTGGGGTTTTTATGACCAAAATCCTCCATAAAAAATATTACCCTATGACTGCAATACAATCGACTTGTAATACGACCTGTTACTCCCATACCTCTATCCGAGATAAAGATTCTCCATCGTTCTTTTACCATTCCATTCATTACATTAATCAATTTGTTCCCATAACAATAAGTTTCTTCTAAGTTCCTACAAATTTGTGAAGAAACAAAGGTCAATCAGGTTTTGGTGATCAGAAGTGCTGAACAAAACAAAGGACCTTGTTGATTGCCAAAATCTGAATTACGAAATGACTGTGGACCAACATTTCGGGGTTTCGGGATTCCGGGTTTCGTGAGAACAAGAGCCGGACACAAACACACAACATTTCTCGAAATTGCGACAAGATGCCAAGTACATCGGGGTTTTGGGTTTTGGGTTTTCATGAACACAAAGGTCAATCGTCTACACAAAACAACTCCCGAAAAATATGAAAGGTGATTAGTACTTAGGGAATTCGGAGTTCAATATTTCGCGAGGGCAAGTACCCAGAAAACCACCTATACAAACCTCCAAAATGCGGAAAAAGGGAAGGTGGGTCCCGCACTTCAGGATTTTCGGGATTCATAACTTCACGAGTTCCAGTGTCCAAACCTTGACATACACAAATTTCCGAAATGCGAGAACGAAAAAAGTGAGACCCGCATTTTTGGATTTTGGTGTTCGGGGTTTCATGGTTTTCATAGCCAAACATCCAACATACCACAATTCCCGAATCGAAAAGAAAGGCACTAACATTTCGGGATTTCGGGGTTTCAAATGTCAGGCAACGAAACACAACAATTCCTGAAATTGCGAAAACGAAAAGAACATGGAACTAACATTTCAGGATTTCGAGGTTTGGGGTTTCGATGTTTCAAATGTCGAACCACAACACACAACAATTCCCGAATTCTGAAAGGTGAAATGGTGTAGAGCCAACACTTTGGGATTTCGGGTTTCAGGGTTTCAAATGTCAAACAATGGAACACAACAATTCTCGAAATTGAAAAATGAAAAGAAAGTGGAACTAACATTTTGGGATTTTGGGGTTCGGACTCCCGTGACTTCAAAATCTAAAACATCAACCACAAAAAATTCCCGAAATGGTGAATAGAAAAGGACGTGGAACTAACATTTCGGGATTTCAGGGTTTGAAATCCCGCGACTACAAAAGTCAAAACATCAACCACAAACAATTCCCGAAATAGTGAATAGGAAAGGACGTGGAACTAACATTTCGGGATTTTGGGTTTCAGGGTTTCAAATGTCAAACCACAGCTCACACAATCCCTGAATTCTGAAAGAATAAAGACTTAAGAATTTTACATGCATAGAAGGATACAACAGAATAAAGGTTTTCTGTAAGGGAAAATCTCTAAATTCGTCATAGACCTAGACTAAGGAAGGATAGCCCATTCTGAAAAGAAACAAGGAAAATGAAAAGGGGTTTCCAAAAATGTTTAACTCCCGAATTTTTTCATTCTATACACATCTAATATATTGTTTGCATATTGTTAGATACATAGCATCGGATAAAAAAATTCGAATAGAAAGTGGGAATAAATTGTTACAGATCTAATTTAATCAGATACAATACACCAGATGCAAAAAGGGTCATACAGATAGAGAATGTAACCTATCCTAGTTCAGATTCAATAGATACATAACATCAAAAGACATAACAATTCATAAAAGAGAGAGAAAAATTAACATATCTGAATCCAATATGCGGGAAGAAAAATGGAACAACCACGTTCCTCCCAATTGTAGAATAGGGAAGCCAAATATACTTGCCCGATTCACCCCCTAGCTTGACCATGAGTCCATGAGAGTGAACATGGAAACTCCTCCTCGACAGTGTCCTTCAATTCCAATAGTTATCCTCTTGCCTCACAGTTACTCAACAATGCTCATAACATCAAGGCAATTTCATTTCAGTAGGCTCCTCTTGCCTCACACTCAATTCACAGTTTTCATAATAGCAAGAGAGCTCAAAAATTTTCCCCAACATACTTGGCAGCATCCTGCCTCCTCGCATATGTTATTTATCAATTTTTCCCAGGTCTTTTTCCCTCCTTTGGGGATTTTTTGCATCTTTCTTAATCCCTGATTTCCAGGGCTGCCAGTGGCCAAATCCCTAATTTTCCACTTCTAATCATCAACCGAGAGGTAGTTCCAACTTGTTCCCCACTCTTGGAGTCATGGTCAGCTATTTTTTAACATGGTTGTTCCATTTGTCCTCCTGCAATTAATATAAATATTCTGTTGTGATACAAGTGGCATAGTCAAATAGTTAGTTGAGTCCAAACATATCTTTGCCCAACAGTCACAATAATTAAATACAATTATTAAATTCAAAATTCAGAATTGCCATAAATGGAAAAAAAATTCCAGATACGAATTTGCCAAAAATGGAAATAAATTTCCAGCACATAAAAATATAAATATTTATTTTTTGGGGATGTCACACATATGGTATCAGGGCATGTTCAACCCACGAATTGGGATCACTACAAATTTCATTGATATGATTGATTGTAATATTTCTAATTAAGTTGACTTGTACTGATGTAGGTAATCATGGTTAGAGGACGTCGTGGAGGCAAACAATGGGGTGCTAGGGGAGGAGGTGCAATGCCTCCAGTAGCATCCATGCTTGAGGTGTCTAACCCCTAGGGAGACAAATAGGTTTTCGGGCAGGAGAAGATAGGAGTAGGTGATGTGGTCGGAATGATGAGATCCTTTCAGTGCATGTATGAGGCACTGATTAGCCGTTTGGATAGAAATGAGGCCAGAGCGCCGACATGCCCTGAGGGTCCACCATGTGGTTCGGTTGGTGCTGGTAGTATTCACTGTGAGCTCGAGAAGGTCAAATTTCCAAGTTCTTTGATGCCCCGGATGACGCAGCCACCGAGGCATGGTTGGAGAATATGGTGATGTGCTTTGCACTTCGCGACTATACCTCCAACATGAAGGTCCGCATGGTAGTATTTCAACTGAAGGAGAGCACTCTTCTATGGTGGAAGGCAATCCTACCATATCTGAACATGGTCGTCGAAGACGTGTCATGGGAACTGTTCGATGAACGGTTCTGAGAGAGGTACCTATCAGAGGAATTTATTGAGCATTATCTCAATGAGTTCAACGCCTTACAACATGGTGGTCATACGATGCCCGAGTATGAGGCCTATTTTATGGAGTTGCTTCGGTATTATCCACACCTTAATACTAAGAAACTTAATGTCAACAAGTTCGTGTTCAACCTTATTGGAAACTTACGTGCAAATGTTAGGATTTTGATGCCTCAAACCTTGCATGATGTCAACGAGAAGGCCCTCATAGCAGAGGAGGAGCTTATTAGCGGGGGTCAGAGTAGGAATCCAGCGAGACCAGCAGGGCATGTGTCATCTGGTGCACAACAACATCAGACACCAGCCAAACATACATTAGGATATTGTGGCTTTAAGAGGGGATCCACTTTCACTGCACCTTAGTGACCGGTGCCTCAACAACAGACACCTTATCAGGGATCACAACATCAACAACAATGTCGACCACAACAACAATTGTTTAGGCCTGTTCAGCAAAACATACCAGGATTCCCAGCTAGTGGGCTATCATCTTCTACTTTGGGTACCAGGACTACTAGACCGAAGAAGGGGTGTTGGACGTGTGGGGAGCCACACTTCTAATATGACTGCCTTATGGAGAGGACTAGAGCATCTGGATCAGTTGGACCCACTACCATGGGAGATTTGGGAAAGGCCCATCGAATTCATGCGGTGGTGAATAACCGCCAGGCAGAGCACCAATCAACTGTGCTCAAGATGACAGGTACTGTCCTTGACCAGAACCTTAGTATTTTGATAGGACCCAGTGCTACCGAGAGTTTCATTTCTGGTATGACTCTAAAAATAATTAAGGTAAAGGCAGTTGAACATGACGAGTTTAGCTTCGTAGATATGGCTTCTGGAGCCAAACAAAAGGTTGGAGGAAAGGTTACGGGATGTATCCCTAACCTAGGAGAGTTTTTCACCAAGGCCAACCTATATGTCATGATCTTAGGATCTTATGACATCGTGATCGGTATGGATTGGTTGGAATTGAATGAGGCGATACTCAACTGTAAGACAAAATAGTTGAGCTTGGTAGATGATGAGGGACAAAGACACGTGATTGTAGGATGAAACCAGGGAGTTTCCCTGAGGTTCATCTCTTCCTTGCAGCTTCAGAAGAGCATGCACAAGGGATGTAAGCTTTATGCGATCCTTGCATTAAATGAGAAGGGAGTAGAAAAAGGTCTAGAAAACCTTCCTGTGGTGAGAGAGTTTGCAACTGTCTTTATGGAGGAGTTACCTGGGATGTCGCTGGAGAGGGAATTGGAGTTTACCATAGAGCTAAAAATAGGGACTGAACCGATAGCGAGAACACCTTATCAGATGTCGACCCCAGATTTACAACATTTGAGAATGCAAATGAAGGAGTTGTTGGACCTGGGAATGATACGTCCAAGTGTGTCACCGTGGGGTGCACATGTTATTTTCATATGAAAGAAGGATGGGTCGTGGAGGCTCTGCATTGACTACTATCAATTGAACAAGGCAACGATCAAGAATTAGTATCCGTTGTCGATGATTGATGATCTATTCAATCAAATGAATGGCGTGACAGTGTTCTCAAAGATTGACTTGCAATCAAGATACCACTAGTTACAGATTAAGGAGGATGACATCCCTAAGACTACCTTTAAGACGAGGTTTGGACATTACGAGTTTACTATTTTACCGTTTGGACTGACGAATGCCTCAGGGGCATTCATGAGTTTGATGAATGGGGTGTTCCATGAGTACTTGGACAAGTTCATCCAAGTATTCATTGATGATATTTTGATTTACTCTCAGATGATAGAGGAGCATGATGAGCACTTGCGCTTGGTACTATAGTGTCTACGAGAGAAAAAATTGTATGGGAAGTTGTCCAAATGCTCATTTTATCAATCGAAGATTCACTACTTAGGGCATGCCATCTCCAACGAAGGTATCACTGTGGATCCCGTAAAATTCGAGGCTATTATGGAATGAACTACATCGACGAATGCCCTAGAAGTGCGTAGCTTCATGCATTTAGTAGGATACTATCGATGGTTCGTCGAGGGATTTTTGAAGATAGAAAATCCGATCATGGAATTGAAGAATAAAAAAAAGAAGTTTGTTTAGACCGAGAAATGCACGGAAGCATTTCAGAGGCTCAAGGAGTTGTTGAAAACAACACCGATACTAAAGGTCCCTGACATGGACACAGACTTCCTGGTATGCACTGACACATCCAAGGAAGGCTTAGGTGAAGTCTTGATGCAAGATTGTCGAGTGATCGCTTACATCTTGAGGAAATTGAGAAGGCATGAGGAGAGATATGCGACGCACGATTTGGAGTTGTTAGCCATTGTATATGCCTTGAAGGTTTGGAGACACTACCTTGTTGGATGAAAATTTGAACTAAATACTGACCACTATAGACTACAACACATCTTTACGCAAAGCGACATAAACGTACGACAATGGTGTTGGTCAGAATTACTTAGTGAGTATGACTTCGAGATTACTTACATAAAAGGAACAGTGAACCGAGTGGCAGATGAATTGAGTCGGAGACCACGCATATTTTCAGTGTTGCCTCTTGAGACGAATCTATGTGAAAATATTCTAACTTTACAACATGATGATGACTAGTACAAAGAGGTCAAGGGTTTTATCAGACAAAACACGATGATGGTACCAATATTTGAAGGATTTACGTTTAACGACGATGGATTATTGAGGTTTAAAAATTGGATTTATGTACCACCGAACGACGAGTTGAGGAATTTGATCCTAAATGAGGCTCATAGAGCAGTGTACATGGCTCACCCAGAAGTCACAAAGATGAGGGAATAACTTAAACCCTTATTCTTCTGGAAGGGAATGAAGGCAGATATAGTCAACTATGTGGCTAGATGTCTCGAATGTCAGCAGGTGAAGGCTGAACATAGACATCCAGTAGGATTACTACAGCCACATGCTATTCCGGAATCGAAATGGGAGGTTATTTCGATGGACTTTATTGTTGGATTTCCACTGACGGGAAGGAGACATGACTCAATTTTAATAGTAGTAGACACTCTGATGAAGAGTGCTCACTTTATTTCTATGCATACGATGTATCAGGAACCTGACATAGCTAGAGTTTTCATCAGTGAGATTGTGAGGCTACATGGCGTGACTAAGAGTATTATATATGATGGCGGATTGGTGTTTACTGGACAATTTTGGACGAGTTTCCAAGAGGCCTTGGGAACCCAACTTAAATTCGGTACTGCGTACCACCTAGAGACTGACGGGAAGACCAAACAAATGAACTAGACCTTGGAGGACATGTTGAACATGTATATGATGGACCAACAAAAGCGTTGGGAGGAATTCTTTCCACTAGTAGAATTCGCTTATAACAATAGTTACCAAAGAACCATTAAGATGGCGCCTTTCGAGTTTCTTTACGGGAGACCGTGTCAGATGCCTTTGAGTTGGGATCGGCTTGAGCATAGGGTCCTTATGGGACCAGAAGTGATCCAAGAAATGGAAGAGCAAATGAAAACAATAAGACAAAGGATTAAAGAAGCATAGGATCGGCAAAAGAATTATGTCTATGTGCACCGAGTCGACCATAGTTATGAGGTCGACGATCGACTCTTCTTGCAGGTTAAACCGCATAAGAGTTTGATAAATTTTGGAAAGGGGGATAAACTCTCTCCTAGGTTCATGGGACCTTTCGATATTGTGGAGAGAAAGGGGCCCCTGGACTATCGACTAGCCTTGCCTGATTCTTTGAGGCGTATGCACAATGTTTTTCATGTATATGTTTTGAGACATTATATTAGTGATCCTACACATGTTATTGACATGAGTTCCTTGTAGGTATCAGATGAGGGGGTGCTCACGGCTGAGCCAATCCACATATTGGATCATCACGTTCGACAACCACAACGTCGAACAATAGATTAGGTCAAGGTCTAGTGGGACAACAATAGTCTGCACTCAGTGACCTCGGAGGACGCCTATGATATGCATCGACAGTTTCCATTTTTGTTTGATAAATAGACTTATGATACTGTGATACACATTTTTTCGGCACTTATACTGTGAAACTTTGAGATGATGTTTAGACCAAGAGGGGGTGTATGTAACATCCCTCTCTTGCGCACTGAGCGAATTTATTCTTTGAGCACACTTGCTCGCAAGTGATCCGGATTATTATTCTATTAAAACATTTATTTTGATTATGAGGCATTATGGGTTGATGTCATGTTGTTTTGATGCATTGACATAGATAGGTGTTGTTGACTCGGTTTTAATGAGTGTGCAGGATTTCATACCTCGAGGGTGCAGAGGCATCGATGGAACCCCTTGGAGTCTAGATTGAGTCGGGGAGTGAACTATTGGGGTTTGATTATTTTATATATGATATTAGTGCATCTGATTAGACGATATGATTATGGATATATTTTTGACATGATTCGTTGATGATGTAGGTTGATGATAGCTTTCCGACCAGAATCACATGTGGAGTAGAGGGGTCATGCACAACTACCAGAGATGTTGAGGGAGAGGTGTGGACAACAACCTTGCCACAACCTACTAGCACTCCCACAGTGGCTCAAATTATAGGTTAACGTTTACCTTGTTCAAGAGGACCCATGATGCCACGAGGGAAGACTGTGACAGTTTCTCACAATGACTCTAAGGGGCTCTAAGGGGCGCATAATAAGACATGGGCCTTATTCCTTGGAGCCCCTTAGTGTGCCACAAGATCACCTAGTGGAGTATTGACTCCAGGGGTTTTTGATGTCTACCAAGTCATTCAAGAGGCGAGTGGCACCCTTGGAGCATGTGGTGCATCCTGAAGGGCACGTCATGCAAGAAAAATGAAAAGAGCTGAGTGGCACCCTTGGAGCACGTGGTGCGTCCTGAAGGGCACTTCACGCAAGAGAAACCTAAAGAGGTGAGTGACACCCTTGGAGCACCTAGTGCGTCCTGAAGGGAACGTCGGGTGGTTATTTAATAAATGAATAAACCTAGAGGGATTTGGGACAATAAAGTGTTAAGGAAGATTTGAAACCTTTCCCTAAAAAAAAAATGTGTCGCCCCGCCTAGGAAATTAAGGTCTAGGTCTAATCTTTGCTGGTGGTAAAATTTTACTTTTTTATAAAAAAAATAATAATAATAAAAATAAACATATCTAAAAATAAAAAATAAAATTAAAATAAAATAAATAATAAAGATAATCTTCATTAACCTTGTGACAAGAAGGGGTAAGAATTTAAAGTGTTTTATAAAAATATTTTGGGATAAAAACTTAAAAAGGGGAATGGTTTACTTTTATGCTAATTAAAAATTCAATTCATTAAAAAAAAGGGGAAGAAGGGTAAGTTTCTGCACATGCCTTTTTGAGTTTAATTAAAAAGGGAAAAGGGGGAAATCTAAAATAATTAGGAAACTAGGAAAAACAGAAACCTTAAAAGAAAGAGGAAACACTAGGAAAAAGCAGTTAGTCCAACTTAGTAAGGTATCTACCATTTAAGAACTTTCTAATTTAAACTGAACTAGAAAATTAATAATGGGGAAAGTCGTTAAAACCTATAAGGGAATTTGGGGACACCTGGGAGGGATTCTAGGAGTGACTCTAGGTGGGTGAGGGAAATAAGGGTAATTAATTAATTAAAGAAATTAGTTTTTGGAGGAATGAGAGGGATGGGTGACACATGTACGGGAGGAATTTTTATGAATTAATTTATTAAACATTAAATAAAATGGGATTTGGGAAAGTAAGGGGCTTCAAAACTCTATATAATGGAGGGAGGAAAATGATGATGGACCTCTTATGTTTTGTGTAACGTTACACTACAAAAATCTATACTTCACTGACTTAGCTTGTGGGAGTTTGGATACCCAGCTCGGTGAGGAGTGGTAGCTCAGCCTTGCGAGGCGAGCTGGGAGCTAGCTGATTCTTTGGTTAGTGTGTGCATCCCCTTTGTAGCTTAGGGGGCTAAGGGGGAAGAAGAGTATGCCTAGCATTATCTGGGAGGTACCAATGAAGTCTCGTCGATCAACAAGCGAGAATAGCATGGAGCACGTGAGACATCAACTTAGAGCGGGTGATCAGGCAACGATACACTTTCAGAGCAGGCGAGTAGGATTTATGATTTGGATCTGCATGTTTAATTGGGTAAGTATATTGATTGTATTAGTGTTCTAGTTGATGACTGAATTTTTCCATATCCTATAGCTCGATGATTGATTGACTCCATGGTATTCGATTCCCGACATGTCTTGACCGCCCTGTGGTGTATTGATTATGAATATTGTGGTTTTTTTTTCCTTTCGTCCCTAGCTCATCATTCTTCACATGAGAAGTCAGCCAGGAGCTTGATCTACGGTCGTCGATTCGGCATTAATAGACCTATGGATATCAACGCCCTACTTTTCTGTGCGTGGATGATGAGCGAAGGATGTTCCCGTCAGCCGTCTACTTCCGTTATTGTCCTTGGATGATTGTTTGACTTGTGCCATCTAGCAAAGATCTCTATGTATGGATTATCTTGTGTCCTTGTTGGTTTTTCTCTGCGCCTTGACTGATAGAATCCCTGTGATCATTTCAATGAATTTTTCCATTGGATCCTTGCGTTTCTCTTACTCTTGCCTGCATTGTGTTGGTATTATGGCAATGGAAAAAAAAATTGATTCCATGTCTACATTTTTATATTTGGTATCCTGGAAATGGAAAAACGTTTTTTTGTGATATTCATGTCTACATTATATTGGTATCCTAGCAATGGAAAAATGAAATCATTTCCCTTTTTACATTTTTATAATTGGTATCCTGGTAAGGGAAGGGCATTTTGATCATTCCTGTATGCATTTGCATTTGGAATCCGGGCAATGAAAAAGGGAAACCACGATTTTTCCATTTAAAATGTGTCTGAGATTGTCATTGAATGCCCACGTTTTTGCTTTTAAAAGTTGACAGAGATTGCTGTTGAAATTCCCACATTTTTTCTTTTAAAAGTTGTCAAAGTTTTATGTTGAAATGCTCACGTTTTTGCTTTTAAAAGTTGACTGAGATTGCTGTTGAAATGCCCACAATTTTTCTTTTAAAAGTTGACACAGATTGTTGTTGAAATGCCCACATTTTTGCTTTTAAAAGTTGACAGAGATTGTTGTTGAAATGCCCATGTTTTTGCTTTTAAAAGTTGACTAAGATTGTTGTTTAAATTCCCACGATTTTTCTTTTAAAATAAGACCGAGATTGTTGTTTAACTGCCCAC
>ML813387.1:186103-218264 GCA_009831015.1 Picea engelmannii | reverse complement strand
AATCCTTATTAAATCTACATTTAATTCTATTGATGTTGTTTAACATGTGTTTCCCACTTACCTCGCCATCCTTATTACATCTGCAATTAAATTTATCTAGCTCGGCAGGGACTACGTTGCCATGCAACCCTTGTTTATGATGTATTATTTTGATAAAACAATACTTTTGTTTCTATTATGAAGACTATCTATAGTTTTGATATAACCATATAATGTCAAACTGAAAGATTGTTTTTTTGTTTTAACACAGAATCATATCAAAAGCAAATCTGTTTTTTAAAACTGTAGTCACATCTTTGTATTTTTAAGACATTACTTAACTACCTGTCTAGTCTCGTACTTCCAGGCTTATAATTCCCTCTAGAATGCTAACAAGCATCTAATCTCGTACTTCCAGGCTTATTATGCCCTCTAGAATGCTCACAAGCATCTACCTTTCTGGACAGATGAGCTGGACTGCTGAATTAAACGTTTCTTACACTAATATAATGTCTCCAATTTGCTTCATCCACATTGGTGTCATTTCTTTTCATCTTCAAGTTTTACTCTCTCATGCTTTTGCTTTTGGTATATGCTGCAATTTCCATATGAGATTCATATGGAAAAAATTTTAATATACATACTGTGGAAAAACTGTGGAAAATTTTAAATATACATACTGTGGAAAAACTGTGAGAACAGGAATATTCCACGTTCCATTGGTGGTGAGGTCGAATCTCGGACTGAAGAGAAAACCGAATGCAACTACAGACGCAGAGGGCGATGGTGGATTTATGTTTCGGATATAAGGAGGTTTCCATCGAAGGAAAATCTGAAATCTCAATCAAACAATTGCAGAAGTTATAGGAATCCAAATAAAACTAAAATCATGGCGCGCTGTATTATTAAAAAATAACAAGAGAAAAAGAGTAGAACAGAACATAAAGTAAAAATGCGGGGAATCGAACCACGTGCCTCTCGCATGCGAAGCGAGCGCTCTACCATATGAGCCACATCCCCTTTGCTGGCACGGGATGACGTGGATAACAACAGGAAGAGCTAGTTGCTTAAAACAGAATAAAATAATCTCTTGCAATACGTAATAAGCAAAAATTGGCAGATATATATTCGAGGCGTTAGCTTGAGGGGATGCGTCAGCGAGCAAGAGCTGAACAATTACAAGTACATAACTATTGTGAAAGGTCCTACCGGGATTCGAACCCAGGTCGCTGGATTCAAAGTCCCGACCCGTCCCTATGTAAAGCGGTACACCATATTCCATATGAAGTTTCTTTTTGAAAAGAGATCAAAATGTTTATTGCGTTTTAGGATTTTTATCTCCACGGACAGCAGCTAAATTTAAACCTGCGGGGATAAATTTCTCTCCACATTTATAACGAGGCCTGTCTTCTCTCTTCCCTCTTCGTTAAGGGTCTTTTCTTTGTCTCCACGATTTTTAACAAGATTTGAATCGATGATTGGTTGTAAGCAACATGTCAATGCGGTATGGATATCAAACTAGTGATTTTATATAACAGAATGTTTTAACAATGCACTTCATCACCAACTCTTCTACATTTGGAGAACGTTGGAAGGAGTATTTTAGAGACAATAAGATATTGGGTAAATCGAAAGGAAGATACACAATGCACTGTTAAAACAAACTATGAAGTAAAACTTAAAGTGCTTATTTTTGGTTGATTACATTTCCACTTTGTTTGAGCCAATAGGGAGTATGCTTAGCCTCATCTTCAAGCTATCTAACACAAGTGGAAGCATATTTGGATGTATGTGGATAATAGTTATTAGCCATTAACTAGGATTTGTGTTGCGTCAGGTTGTGTGTAAGGTGCATACAAGGACACTACTTTGTCAACTTATTTGTGTGATTTTGAGACTTGCTCTAGACTCAATAAGGTGGTTGTCCTCAAGTGACATTCTCAATAGAGTTTTATTTTTTTTATAAGAAAGTTCAAAAATGTGTACTATTTGTTTTTTTTTAATATATAAAATTATAATGGAATTTATTTAATATTTTTTATTGAATTAATGACGAATTTAAGTATCAATGCTTTAGCATTATTTAGTCCTCTTTACCCATTTGAAGCAATCTTTGAAAATTGTTGACCACCAGACTTTTGAATAAATGATTTTATGGGTAGCTCTGGTTTGGAAAATGGCCTCCAACAATATCCAAGTGAGCTCTCTTATCACTTGTTTTTTGTTTCAATGATGGTAAACATCACCTAAGTATATCATCCATTGATGCAAGATTATCCCTAATTCACTGGCTACCCTGCACAACCCAAAAAAATTCTTCATACAATCATGTTTCATTTCCTTTGTCTTCTAATATGGATGTATATGCATTTGTTTTTTGTCTTCTTTGAAAGATCAGTGGATTTTCCCACCAATCCATTAACTCATCCTCATGTTTTTGTTCAAACTCCACTAAATGTTCACATTTGGTCTCATTATGTGAAATTTTTTTATAAGTTACCTTTCCAATATTTGGTGATACTTGCTCGTCATCTTAATTCCAATTAGAATTAAAAAATTTATCTTCTTTTTCGATGTCATCAAACTTCCTTTTTTATTTTTAAGCTATCTCTTCCAAAACCTTTTTTGAAATTCATTAGTAATATAATCGTTTCACGAAAAGATCCTTCCAATTTTGGAAAATGCCCTCAAATGTTAGGTTTAAAATTAACTCTAACCTAAAACCATGTAAATAACATAAATACAAAACTTTCTTGGTCAACTAAGTGAATTAAAGACTTAAAAAAACCTTATCACTAAAAAATGACAAGCTATTAAAAACAACACATACGATAATATTGGTAAAATTATTATACTCGTCATATTTGAAAATTGCAATAATGGAATAAGAAAAAACAATAATACTATGTAATCACTTAAATTAAATAAAACAAACTATTAAGATGTCATGGATTTATTACAAGTATATCTACCATATAAATGATTCAATCACATCAACCGATCAGGAGGAGCTTTTATACAATAATATTGGTAAAATTATTATATTCGTCATATTTGAAAATTGCAATAATGGAATAAGAAAAACAATAATACTATGTAATCACTTAAATTAAACAAGTGTTGCGTGGCAGCGTAGTCCCTGCCAAGTAGCTTATAAGGTGATTTTTGGAAAATGGGGAGAGTCGAGTAATATTGTTAAAAATATATAAATTAACAACATAATAAGTAAACGGTAATTAGAATAGGTGTTTAAAAAATATTAAAAAGTTATTTTCAATTGTTTTTTAGAAATGAAATGATAAAGAAAATTGTAAATATGAAAAGGTACACTGAAATTACATTGAATAATAATTTAATAATTAATGTGCATTGGCAATCCTTTCGAACTTGTATGGTGAGTTGTCACTAAGCAAAGCAGTGCCAATCTTTTTCGAACATGTGTGTTGAGTTGTCACTAGTAAAAGCATAATCCATGTGCATTAGGGTGCGAAAGTAGCGGGGATGGAAGGCAGTGATAAATGATTTGAAATATTTGTGAAGCCAAGTAGAGTGAAGCTTGTGAGCTGGAGGAATTGTAGAGAACAAAATTTTTGGTGCAAGATGTACATCACGAAATTGTAGATGGCGAAAGTTTTGGGTGCAAGATTTATAATAGCGTCAACCTGGGGATCGGTGGCTATAAAATTGGCTAACTATGGAATTGTAGATCACCGAAGTTTTGGGTGCAAGATGTATATCACGGAAAAGGGGTAAGGAAAGTTCGGTTACGATAACCCGACAACTAGGTATGAAAAGCAACGGCGGTAGGTCAGACTCCCTTAAATCGTGGTTGAATGTGTTTCTTGCTTGTTAATGCCAATAAGCGAACATGTGTGGTGAGTTTTTGGTAGTAAAAGCATAATGAATGTGCATCTCGGGAATGCGATGGGGGGTTGAAGAGACCAATAAATGGTTTGAAATTTTTGTGAACCCGGGTATAGTGAAGGTTGTGTCCATAAAATTGGCGAAGTATGGAATTGTAGATCAAGGAAGTTTATGGCGCAATATGTATATCACTGAACACGTGGAATGAGAGTTCGGTTGCGCCAACTTGGGAACCGGCGGCCATAGAATTGGCTAGGTATGAAAAGCAACTTGAATGCCTTTTTTGCTTATTAATGCCATTGAGCGAACCTGTATGTTGAGTTGTCGATAGTAAAAGCATAATGAATGTGCATTGGGAAGGGAAAGAATGTGGCAGGGATTGAAGAGAGTGATAAATGCTTTGAAAGTTTTGTGAACCGGGGTCGAATTGTAAATGACAGAAGTGTTGGGTGAAAAATGTATATCACGAAAGTGTTGTGTGCAACATGTATATCACGGAACAGGGAGCATAAGAATTTGATAGCGGTAAGTCGTGACCTCGTGGAGAGATAATTGGCTAAGTGTTGAAAGGGACTACGGTCAGTCGGGCTCATGATGTGATGATATAGGACCAATCCACGAGTTCGAGAAATTCAGGTTCAAGTTTAAAGATATTTTGTCTATATTTATTTAAATTGTATTTATATTAATGTATCTTAATAGATTATTTGTGGTCCAAATGTAACCCATGTTCCAATATGTGGACGAATTGTAGGCCATAGAAGTTTTGGGTGCAAGATGTATATCGTAGAGTTGTAGATGACGGAAGTTTTAGATGCAAGATTTATAATAGCACCAACCCGTGGGTCGATCGGACTCCCATAAATCGTTGTTGAATGCGTTTTTTGCTTATGAATGCCAATAAGTGAACCAACATGTATATCACGGAACAGGGGGCATAAGATTTCGATAACACTAAGTCGCGACCCCGCGAAGAGATAATCGGTTAAGTGTTGAAAGGGACTGCGGTCGGTCGGGCTCATGATGTGATGATATAGGACCAATCCACGAGTTTGAGAAAGTCGGGTTCAAGTTTAAAGATATTTTGTCTATATTTATTTAAATTGTATTTATATTAATGCATCTTAATAGATTATTTGTGGTCCAAATGTAAACCATGTTCCAATATGTGGACGAATTGTAGACGATGGAAGTTTTGGGTGCAAGATTTATAATAGCGCCAACCCGGGGGTCGGTCGGACTCCCGTAAATCGTTGTTGAATGAGTTTGTTGCTTATACATGCCAATAAGTGAACCAACGTGTATATCACGGAACAGGGGGAATAGAAATTCGATAGCGCTAAGTCGCGACCCCACAGAGAGATAATTGGCTAAGTGTTGAAAGGGACTGCGGTCGGTCGGGCTCATGATGTGACGATATAGGACCAATCCACGAGTTTGAGAAAGTCAGGTTCAAGTTTAAATATATTTTTAAATTGTATTTATATTAATGTATCTTAATAGATTATTTGTGGTCCAAATGTAAACCATGTTCCAATATGTGGACGAATTGTAGACCACAGAATTTTTGGGTGCAAGATGTATATCACAGACTTGTAGATGACGGAAGTTTTGGGTGCAATATTTATAATAGCGCCAACCCGAGGGTTGGTCGGACTCCAATAAATCATTGTTGAATGTGTTTTTTGCTTATAAATTCCAATAAGCAGACATGTGTGTTGAGTTGTTGCTAGTAAAATCATAATGAATGTGCATTCGGAAGGACAAGAATGTGGCGGGAGTTGAACAGAGCTATAAATGGTTGAAATTTTTGTGGACCCAGGTATAGTGAAGGTTGCCGCAATAAAGTTGGTTAAGTATGGAATTGTAGATCACAAAAGTTTAGGGTGGAAGATGTATACCACGGAACACGGGGAATGAGAGTTTGGTTGCGCCAACCCGGGGACCGACGACCATAGAAATGGCTAGGTATGAAAAGCAACGGTGGTTGGTTGGACTACCGTAAATCGTGGTTGAATAGTGAACCTGTGTGTTGAGTTGTCACTAGTAAAAGCATAATGAATGTGCATTGGCAAGGGCAGGAATGTTGTGGGGATTGAAGAGAGTGATAAATGGTTTGAAACTTTTGTGAACAGTGAATTCCAGGAGTCTGGGGTTGAATTGTAAATCATAGAAGTGTTGGGTGTAAAATGTATGTCACGGAAGTGTTGTGTGCAAGATGTATATCACGGAAATGTTGTGTGCAAAATGTATATCACAAAACAGGGGGCATAAGAATTCGATAGCATTAAGTTGGGACCCAACGGTGAGATAATTGGCTAAGTGTTGAAAGGGACAGAGGTCGGTCGGGCTAATGATGTGATGATATAGATGGATATGAGATAACCCAGGAACCTAAAACCAATCCAGGAGCTGGAGAAAGTAAGGTTCAAGTTTAAAGATATTTTGTCTCTATTTATTTAAAATGTATTCATATTAATGTATCTTAATAGATTATTTGTGGTCCAAATGTAAACCATGTTCGAATTTGTGAATGAATTGTAAACGAATGAAGTTTTGGGTGCAAGATGTATATGGCGGACATGTAGATGACACAAGTTTTGGGTGCAAGATTTATAATAGCGCCAACTCGGAGGTCGGTCAGGCTCCCGTAAATCATTGTTGAAAACACTTTTTTCTTGTCAATGCCAATAAGCGAACTTGTGCACTGAGTTGTCGCTAGTAAAATCATAATGAATGTGCATTGAGGATGGTGGGAATGTGGTGGGGATTGAAGAGAGCGATAAATGTTTTGAAAGTTGTGAACCCGGGTATAGTGAATCTTGCGAGTTCCAATGGTCTGGGGTCGAATTGTAAATGACAGAAGTGTTGGCTGCAAAATGTGTATCACGGAATTGTTGGGTGCAAAATGTATATCATGGAAGTGTGGCTAAGTGTTGAAAGGGACTGTGGTCAGTCGAGCTTCTGATGTGAAGATCTAGATGGAGATGAGAATCTGGTAGTCCACTAACCGGTCAACTCGTGGGCAATTCAGGAGCCCGAGAAAGTCAGGTTCAAGTTTAAAGGGCAATTCATATTAATGTATCTTAATAGATTATTTGTGGTCCAAATGTAAACCATGTTCGAATTTGAATGGTGTTTTGGGCTCGCAATTTTTTCTCAAACTCACAAGCAATAGAGAAAAAAATATATGACTTGACATTGTGTATCGAAGAATATTCTGAAATATAGGAAGCTACAATATATGCACAATATAGAATAGGAACATGTACAAGGAAATGAGTTAATTTTAAGAAGAAATACAAATTTCAAATAACAACACCAAACATTGAAGATCACCATAGAACAACCTCAAATATTTATATTCAGATAAACTGGGTCACAAAATACATTTGAGAATATTTCCCAAAAATAGTTGTCTTCGAATTTGTAAAAAAATATATAGTTCAGTACATATTCTGTGAAATAAAAATGTGTTTGCCAGAATGAATGGGATTGGGATTGTCGTGGACTAGAAAGAAAAGATGTACAAAAATGAAGTTTTTAGAAAGAAGAAAGCCGGTGATGGAAAACAACAAGACCTGGCAAGAAGAAAGAGAAAATTGTAAGTCCTTGGTTAAAGCTTTGTTAGAGTAAGTGGATGAAGACAGAAGAATGTGATCAGTATCAACCTACTATGATGGTGTCTCATGCCTTGTCATTTTCTCATTGATGTCCTTTTATGGCTTTCCTCGGCTTTGACCTTCATTGGTAATCTGGTCAACAACCTTTTTGAACCATTCTTCGATGTAGCTCCTCATGGGTGCCACATTGATTTCATGCATTATTTTTATATTGAAGAATTCACTTTCCAAGTCCCTTAGATCAATAGACAGGTTATGCAATGCTTTTGGAATATCTTGGTTTTTAATCGCATAATCCACTAGCCAGGTTTTCATGTCATCTTCACCATATTCAAGAATGCCATAGAAATTTTCAAATGACAGTCTTTTATAGATATGAACTTGATCATCAAATGCTTGCTTGGTTAAAAACAACGAGTTGAATATCAATTTCGGGTCTTGGACTTCATTAGTGCTGGCAGCTAGATCTGTCTCAGTTAGCTTCTTGAATAGTTCATCTATTATAAATATGGCTTGGCTACATGCTTGAACGATATCGTTCAGGTTCTTTACCTTTTCTTTCCAGCATGCGTTTAGTTGGTCTATTCGATCCAGGGAAAGGAGATCATCATGATTTCTTCTGAATTTAGTCATACTGGTAAATTTAACATCAAATGGTAAAACTGCATCGAGGTAGAAACATTGCTCATTCTTGAGATCTACTTGCAGATACTCATGAAAATCATGTGCTCTTGTTCCAAAAGAGACCATTTTCTTTGACATCTCCCAAGATTTTGTTATTAATTCCATTCTTTTGTTTATATTCTTTTCCACATAGCCTCAGGCCGATGTGAGAAGGCTTGTTGATCCTTTTAACTTTGTCGCAGGTGTGATGGGCCCGACCATTTCCAAAGGAGTAGCAAACAATGGAAGAGGCATTAGAGTTTCCTCCAATTCTTTGATCTGCTCCTTTAACATGATGTTTTTTGTTTCAAGGTCGCTAATATAGTTGTCTAGAGCGTCTCTAGTTGCTTGGTGTATCTGGGAGATCAGGGAAGGGCGCATGTTGTGTAGGTTGATCTCTGAATGAGATTTCTCTTTCTTATTCTTTACATATCTCTTTTCAATAATCAATTTTTTGGATTCGCTGTCAAAAGCAGCGCTCTGAAATGCAAAAGACTCTTTTTCGTCCAATGTATCTATGCAAAGTATTTCCATCCCAAGATTGTGTGGAGCAGTTCTCTCTAGTTGGTCATTGTCAGGGAACATTTTGTCAATGTCAATTTCTAGTTCCATATCTTCGAGGGAGAGATCGTAGATATCAATTTCTCCTCTCGATCCCTCTTGTTCTTGACTATTGTTTTTCGTTTTTTGCTCACGGGAAGTTTGTGACAACTTTCAATTTTGTCAGAGGGAGGTTTCTTATCTCCTCCTCCGCCTGAAGAACTGTCTGTGACTTTGTTACTTTGTGACCAAGATATTGTGGTCTTGGGTGTGGCGGTCGGGGATTGGGCACTTTTTTCACCTGAGCCTTTTCGTTTCTGCTTGTGCGAATCGTTGGTACTGGCACCGAGTTCATTTAGGATAGTGTCAGTGAAATAATTGTTGAAGTGGTTCCTGACCATGAAATTCTCGACTTTCCAAGGCAAAGAGATGAATTGACTTTTTATTTTTTCATGGGAAAAATGCTAGTAGATGTACTGCCTTGCTATTCCAGAAAAAATCATTGTACCAGATATGTGACATGGAAGGACGCAAGGATTTTGTTTAGACCCAAAAATCCTTATAACATTATAGTTCTACATTTCTTCTAGTGTGCCCTTCCTATCCAAGAATATTGTCAACTGGCTAGACAACTGGGGAAAATACTTTCCAAATATCAATGCTTTAAAAATTAAAACAAAATCATTAAAGACTTTATAAAAATGTTGGCAATCGTCATGTCTCCATAATATATGGCATGAGAATGTTACTGGGTCAAATTCACAGTTCCACTTCTTACACATAGATATTCTAAGAAATGGATAGCAATTCGCCACAGCGAAAATTAAATAAGATGACATAAATAATTTATTTTTTCTTCTGTATTGCAATAACTAGGAAGAGATTTGAATGGAAATCAACTTGCCACAATGGAAGATGGCTTGTTCCTTGACCATAAAATATAAAATATACAGAATCATCCGAGAGATGTTGGTTGCACTTTCTTGTCTCGTTATCCTCGTGAAAAGCCATGCAATTTTCCGAAAAAGGTTTTTAAACGCCCTAACCTATAATATGGCCATGTCTCGAGGAGAGGCCATTGGTTTATGTACGAACTTCGGCAAGAGGTCCAATTCATTACCATGCTTCTTTAAGAACTTTCTGCACTTCTCTCCCTTGAATGTAGGCATTAGGTCGGGAAGTGTTAACATCTTTCGAAATACTTGAGGCGATAGGGACACTTGGGAACGGTTACCCATCTAGATAATCCGTTGGTTCGGAATATAGTTCTCAGCACAGCACGTGACCAACTCCTTAAAGTAAAAAAATTCGGAGACACAATATGTCGCTGCAATTCCATATGTCAAGATAACTTTCTTCTGGGTAGAAGGGGACGAGTAGTAGTCATAAGCTATGGACCACTTAAAATTCTAGTCCTCGTGCCCGAAAATATTCAGGGTATTTCCATAGAAATGTTGTCGAGCTGCAGCCATAAGGTGATGAGAATGTTCCTTTTCTCCTCATAGTATTTAAAATGGATGCTTCAACAACATAATATAATCTCTGGTAAATCTTGGTTCAATGTGTTTTAATGGGAGATGTCCTCGACCTTTTCTCCTTTCAATGCTAATCTTTTCGATGTGTATGGTGAGTTGTAACTAATAAAGGTATAATTAATGTGCATTAGGAAGCATGCGAAGTTGGTGGGGATGGACGATAGTGAAAACCGCTTCGGAACTTTTGTGTACCTGGAAGCCTGGGAACTCGCGGATCTATGAGAATAGGAGCTGAACAATCCACTATTGAAAGGCGGGGTACAATTCCTTCAAAACGTTAAAGTAAATAATAATTTTTCTAAGTTAAAGATCCAAATATGGCTTACTTTAGGCGACTGGGGTGCACGTGGGGTGATTGTGAGAAAAACTAATGTTTTTGTAAAGATTTGTTTATATTGCTACATGTGGCAGTAATTGTGTGATAGTATTTAGAATGAACACTAGAGGATGGTAATATAATATCCTGTAAATCTTTGTTTAATGCATTTTAATGAGAGATGTTGTCCAGCTTTGCGCTCATTAATGCCAATATTTTCAAAGCTAATTTTCACCTTTTAATGCCAATCTTTTTTATGTGTCTGGTGAGTTGTAACTAATAAAGGCATAATTAATGTGCATTGGGAAGCATGTGAAGTTGGCGGGGATGGACGATAGCGAAAACTTCTTTGGAACTTTTGTGTACCTGGAAGCCCGGGAACCCGTGGATTTGTGAGAACGGGAGCTGAACAATCCACTATGGAAAGGCAGGGTACAATTCCTTCAAAAAGTTAAAGTAAATAAGAATTTTTCTAAGTTGAAGATCCAAATATGGCTTACTTTAGGCGACTGGGATGCATGTGGGGTGATTGTGAGAAAAGCTAATGTTTTGGTGAAGATTTGTTTATATTGCTACATGTGGCAGTAATTGTGTGATAGTATTTAGAATGAACACTGGAGGATGGTAATATAATCTCCCGTAAATCTTTGTTTAATGCATTATAATGGGAGATGTCGTCTAGCTTTGCGCTCATTAATGTCAATATTTTCAAAGCTAATAAAAGTGTAATCAATTTTCATTGGGAAAGTGTGCGAAGATGGAAAGGAATTCAAGAAAGTATGGAAAGGTGGGGGAAAACATTGTCAGCTATGTAATATACCTGGATCTTGACAAAATCAAGTTCAAGTTAGAAGATAATTTGTTTATATTCATTTAAAAAAATTTCATATTATTTTATTTTAGTAGTATTCTTTGTGGCCCAAAAGCAAACTATGTTCAAATTGGAAGGGTGGAGTAACATTTTCATATGCAAGCATACTCTCAAATATGTGAACCTGTAATATATGCACAATACTAAAGAGAGGCATCATGTCAACACCTTTGTAGATGACAGTGGGCCAACACAATATTGCATTCTTGCTATGACGATGCCTTAAAAAAACTAAAATAACCAACATTTTTTTGTGAATTCAAGATTAATAGAAAGAAACTAATCAGATTCCATAATATTCTCCCATTAATTCATTTTAATGGGAGATTTCCTCGAGATTTTTGCTTATTAATGCCAATGTTTTTGAACATTTGTGGTGAACTGTCACTAGTAAAATCATGATTAATGTGCATTGGGAAGGGGCGAAGGTGGCGGGGAGTGAAAAATGCTTTGATACTTTTTTGAACCTGGGAGTCTGTGGTCGAATTGTAGATCACCCAAGTTTTGGATGCAAGATGTATACTCTGAACACGGGAAATGAGAGTTCAATAATGCCTACCCGGGAACCTGCGGCCATAAAATTGGCTAAGTAAGGAAATGAAAGCAGTCAATCGGACTCGTGATGCCAAGATATAGATGGATATAGAATTTGTGAGTCCGCCACCTGGGAACCCGCTATCATAGAAATGCGACTAAGTATAGAAGAGGAAAAAAAGAAAGGGAGCGAAGAACTTTATTCTTTACAGAAGAACACTTTGTCTGATAATTTTCAAGCGATAGAAACACACTGACTATGTGGCATGAGAGTTCAGGGCATGAGAGTTCCATAGGGCCTAGGTGGGAACCAGCGGGCATAAAATTAGCTAAGTATAGAAAAGAACAACAATTGGTAGGACTTTTGATGTGAAGATATAGATTGATATATAATTTTTGAGTCTGCAACCCCTGGAAGCTGTGAGCATAGACAAGTGACTATGTATAGAAGCATAAATGGATAATAGAGGGGAAGAAGAAAAAGGAAAAAGTGGCAAGTATAGAAGACAAAAACAAAGGGAGTAAAGAACTTTATGCATCACAGAACAACACTTGGTCTTAAGTATGGAAAGGCAGGGCAATTAGATGGAGTTATAGTAGGTAGAGTGGGGCTTGCGAGTTCGAGGAGTCTAGGGTCGAATTGTAGATAACCAGAGTTTTGGGTGCAAGATGTATATCTGAACACGAGGCATGGGAGTTTGATAATGCCTTCGAGGGAACTTGTGGCCATAAAATTGGCTAAGTGTGGAAACGAATTGCGGTCAGTCAGACGCGTGATGTGAAGATATAGACAGATGTAGAATTTCTCACTCTGCCACCCTGGGAACCCGCGAGCATAAATATGCGACTAAGAATAGAACCAGAAATAGATAATACAGGGAAAGAAGAAAAGAGAAGAATGGGTAAGTATAGAATAGGAAAAATAAAGGCAACAAATAATTGTATTCGTCACACAAGAACACTTATTCTGACAATTATCAAGCTACAGAAACACATCAACTATGGGAAAAATATTTTCAGCCATGGAATATAGCTAGAGCTCAATAGACCTTGGTTCAAGATAAAAGAGATGTTGTTTATATCTATCTCAACAAGCAATAGACAAAATATATGACTTGGCACATTTATGTGCAAGCATTCAAATGGAGTCATCATAGGTAGAGTGAGGCCTGAGAGTTCGAGTCTGGGGTCAAATTGTAGATCATAGAAGTTTCGGGTGCAATATGTATACTATGAACACGGGGCATGAGAGTTCGATGGAACCTACACAGGAACCCGCAGCCATAAAATTCACCAAGTATGAAAATGAACGACGATCGGTCGGACTCGTGATGTAAAAATATAGATGGACATGGAATTTGTCACTCTGCCATCTCAGGAACCCGCGAGCATAGACATGGGACTAAGTATAGAACCTAAAACGAATAATAGAGGGGAAGAAGAAAAGGGAGAACGAATAAGTATAGAAGAGGAAAAATAAAGGGAGAAAATAACTGTATGCATCACAGAACAACACTTACTGTGATAATTATCAAGCGATAGAAACACATCAACTATGGGAAAAACATATATCTAGACAAATTGGACAACGTATGCAGATCAGAGTTTTTTGTAACCATACCTCTTAGTCTCAGGCATTTGCATTGTATTTTCTACGGCACGTTGCACTCCAACGTTTTCATATGTGACACATAAGGCTCCATCCTTGTGCCCAATTACTGTGTTCTTGTTTCAATGTAGCAATACAGAGAATACAATGGACATGAAAGCAAGCTGCTACATAGGAACACATGAAAAAAAAGATGGAGTACAAATTTATTTATTTCAAGATAGCAGCACAAAAAATAGAATTGACATGAAGACAAGTTAATATACAGGAAGATATGGAGTATCCAAGGAAAAAAAAAATAGAGTTGCAAACCAGTGTAACAAATATAGACAGAGTAAATGAAAAACAATTGGATATGGAACACGGGTAGAAATATGCACCTTTGCATGGATTCTTCTACATTTTTTGTTGAGAGTTCTTTGTCGTGTCCAGTGTTCCTATTTATTTCTATGAAAAAAAGTACAAAACAAAATGGACATGAACATAAGTTGACATGTAAAGAAAAAATCAAGGAATATGTACATAACGTAAATAAAATAGAATAAAAGGAATAGAGTAAGAGATAGTGTTAGAATAAAGTACCATTTTTGTTTTTTTTTGGTTCATTCATGTTTGTGTATATATAAAAAATTGTGTAAAAAAATTTTGTGCCCAAAATCAATTACAAAGTAGGGAAAACTAAGAAGTTGGATAGCTTGGTTTTCTGCAACAAGATAGACAGAAATGCTTTGAAACATAGAAATATGATTTTGCAATATGTTTGATGTATATTTCATAATTCAAGTGCAATACCAATTGTATCACGATCAGACCAGTTTGTGTACAAACTAGGGAAAACTAAGAAGTTGGATAACCTGGTTTTCTGCAACAAGCTAGACAGATATGCTTTGAAACAAAGAAATATGATTTCGCAATATGTTTGATGTATATCTCATAATTCAAGTGCAATACCTATTGTATCGTGATCAGACCAGTATGTGTATAAGATAAATACGATGTATTGAGAAATGGGCACATTTGACCATACATGGTCAATAAGTGTGTTTTGTACATGGCTTGTGTTGTTCAAAAGAAAGCRGAGACTGTATTTTCACATGTAGTTTTCCAATTMTTTTGYTCTGGCATTATTKTGTAGCATGTCAATATTGAAGTCTCCTACAATGACAATGGTTTYGTTCAGATGCAAATGGTCTAATGCATTAGAAAGAAMATTTAGTATGTTGGAKAATGTTGCATGGGGAGCAACATAGAGATTCAGTATTGCAATTTCTGATCCATGGAAAAATACTTTTGCAAGCACCATATCAACATTGTTTTCTTTGAAATGTATATGCTCCAAAATTGTTACATGTTTTTTCACCAATATCATCACCCCATGTGTAATGTAACTCGATATGAAATTGTGATTTGGAAATTGCTTGTTTTGCATGCGTAATGCCATGTATGTTTCCTGTAAGCACAGAATATCAGATTGCATTGTGTCATAGTCATTGAGTATATCATCCATGTGTGCATGTAAGTTGCGCGTGTTAAGTGAGAGAATTGATACAGATGAGTTTGCTTGTATGGATTGGTAATCATACTGCAGATGCCACTTTGCGGTAGTCCTCAGGCGTTGCATCTCAATATCAACTTTGTGTTTGACTTTGAAGTTATTTTTTGTAAGAGGAATTAGTAAATAAAAGGAGTATATACTTCTGACACAGGATAGTGTTGTGTATACAAGTCCATGTATTCAAATTCCAGCATGCTCAAATGCAACACTATCAAGTGTTAGTCCTTGTGATATGTGGACTGTAAGTGCACATGCAAGTATAATTGGAAATTGTTTTCGAATCTTTAGTCGACCTATCTTTGTTGATGTTGATATTGGTTTTGATATTCACAAGATAAGTTTCCAATCGCTTGCAGTGTTTGAATTATATAGATAAGCCAACTTATTTACTTGTCGATGGCCTATATGCGGTTCATGGAACTTAATCTAAAGGACATCAAGTTTTTCTATTTTGGTATAGCCTTTGAGTATTCCATCTGTACCATTGACCAATCCATCCTATGAATCATAGTTGCAGGCATATATTTCAACCAGCATGTCTAATTTCAGGACAAGTTGTAAAGGTAAAGTGGTTGTATGTTCATGACGTGGCACATTTCCATGGTTGTCTTCTTTGAGGTCAATTGAATTGATGATGATATCATCACCAGGCATGAGTGATAGAATGTACTTATTATGCATTGCAACATCCCTATTCGTGTAGAACAAGTAAGGGAAGGTTGGTTCTGTTGGTGTAGGTCGCATGCACCTCGAATTGATAGATGTTAAGTCATCATGTTTTTGGCTATTTGTCCACATTCTATTCAGAATTGCAATAAATGTTTCATCTGTCTAGCGCATTGTAGTATGCAATTCAAATCATTTAATATTGTCTTTCCATAAATCATGTGTCATTGTTTTCATGCTGACCGTAGGTTGTTCAAATATCAAAGAATATTGGATGGGTTGTGCCTGGTAAAAATCCCCACAGAATATCATGTTAATGTTTCCAAAGTATTTTGTGTGCACATGTTTTATGTTTCTTAGTCGGTTGTCATTGGAATACAAGAAGCGACTTCCAATCAAAGATGTCTCATCTATGAAGACAAGTTGTAGTTCATCATAAAGCTTAGACAAGGTATCTAACATTTCCTTGTTGAGTGGAAGAAACTGTGACTTGTTAAAAGGCATAAAAAATGCAGAGTGGACTATTGTTCCACTTGCATTATATGTAGCTTTTTCTGTGTATGCAACTATTAGGCCCTTTGTTTTCATAGGATCAGAGGAATTGTCTCAATCATAGATTCGTATAAGCATTTGGAATAGTGATTTTGTTGTGAATGTCTTGTATGTTCCTGCTCTGCCTATAAGGAACAAGTGCACAGGAGTGTGCATGCTCAAGCATTTTTTAAGCGCAATGTCCTTTAGAATTGTTTGTTGTTATCGATTCAATAGACATCTGATTGTGTGGTATTCATTATTTTTAATAAGGAAAGGATGTTTTGTGACTTGAAAACTAAGATTGATACGTTTTTTAATGTTGCCTACTCAGGGATGAGGCAAATCTACTTGCAATTCATAGGACTCATAGGGAGTTCTAGTTTTTTTTCGGTTTGTGAATGTCTCATCAAGATTGTGAGGGTTTTCTAGTTCATTAAATGCACTTTCTAGATCACCCCATGTTGGATTGACATTGTAAGTAAATCTAGATTCATTGGTTTGCATTATAGTCTTAGAGGAAACATACGCAGTGTTGGCCCTTGACCAAGTTTTGAGGATCCTTGGTCATGTTAGACCTATTTAGGAACTTCGACAGGTTGTCGAAGGCGGAGCACAAGTCGAAGAGAAGATCGTGGGATCTCGACCCCTTTTTAGGGATTTTTGGGTTTGGGGCTTATGTAAAAGGTATGGGGATGTCGGCCCATGGGTTTACCCATGCTTAGGCCTATTTTGTAATGTATAAATAGAAATATAGGTGATGTAAAGAAGATTCGGTTGTAAGTTGGTAGGCTAAGTGAAAGTGATAATTGTAAATGCTTTGTGCATGCAGTGTGAGAACTCGCAAGGCTAAGTGCGAGTGACTGTAAGAGACAGTGAAAAGGCTTTGTGTTGTGACCTAGCTCGGGGAAGGAGGATCTGGTAGAGTGCACGCATATATCCTTTCCTATGCAGAGTAGGATTTTGTGGCTATGTGCATGTAGAAGATTGACAGAAGATAATAAAGAGAAGAAGAGTTGGTGGACGTAGACCCAGGCCGGGGGTGAACCACATATATCATGTGTTGCTATGCTTTGTGCGATGTATTGATGTATTTACGTGTTTACTTGCTTAGTGATTTGGTATATATGAATGATAGATAGATCTGTAGATGTTATGTGCTTAATAATGTGAGTGAACACTAGATCTAATATGTTTCCTTATGCTAGGTGCTTTTACATGTTAGATCTGGTTGAGTACTGTGATGCTCTGTTATTAGGGTTTATCTGCGCTGTAAACTAGGGCTTAATACTAATGAAATATAACTGCTAAGTTATTTGTTAAGGTGTTACAATCACAGATCTGTGTCCCAGCTAAGGTTGCAGATATCTGAGTCCTACAACCACCCCTGCCTCTACCTCGAGTGAGACTTCATCTGCTTCATAGGTGTTTCCAAAAGGGCCGGTAGTTAGGGTTTTGTTGGTGTGTTGTTGTAGCGTTGAACCCTGGGTCTTCCCCTGTGCCAACAAATGGTTTTGTTGTTGGGACATGAAACTGTGATTTTTGGGAACTAAAGAAGAAGAAGCTATGTGCGAAGATCTGACCTGTAACTGTGATTGTTGGGAACTGAAGAAAAAGAGAAAGCTATGTGCATAGATCTGTTGCCTTAGTGTGTAGTACTATACTTGACTTGTGAAAATCTGTGCTAGGAAGAGAAGTTTGATCTGAAGAAAAGAGGTTATATCTGAAAGCTTTGTGCTTCGTTAAAGATAATATAAGTGAAAAATTTTGTTTCAAAAGTATGGATCTAGGCATGTTTGATAAATTTTGTCCTAGCTTGAAAAGTAGGGAACATCTAGATGAAAAAAGATTTTATATGAGTAGATCTACTAGAAATAATGAAAGATATGTTATTCCTATGCATAGAAAGAATGTTTGGACTAACAAATGGATGCAAGACCCTAGAAATATTTTTTGCAAGATAGCTACTATGATCCTAGTGTGCAGTACAAGAAAGTTTGAGGATCATTTAAGAGAAAGACAAGATTAACTCTTTGTTGCAATTGTAGAAGACCAGGACATCTTGCTAAGGAATGCCCTGGTAGAAGACCTAGTTGCCTTTGTTGTAAAGCTATGGATCATGAAGTTATGGATTTCCCTAGAATGATTGCAAAGCTTGAAAAGCTAAATATGAGACAAGAAAACCCTAAAGAAGATCAAGAAACTAAGACCATGGAAGAACCCCAGAAAGAATCAGAGATTGTACTATTGCGGATGAAAGAAACCCTGAATGATCACAGAGATATCAATATATCAGATATCTTCAAAGAAAAAGAGTGCATAGAAACAAGAATAGGAGACTTCAACATTGATTGTGTTCTAGATGAGGAAACATAGGTGAATATCATGATAGAAAGAACTTGGGAATTTTTTGGAAAGCCTTCTATGATTCATTCATTGGGAGGAATATGATTATTTAGAGGAAAACTGATAACCCTATGTGGAAGACTTACCCAGATAGCTATGAGTGCTCATGGAACCTCGACAGAGGAAGATTTTGAGGTTGTTAAATTTAGTGAGAGCAGTACCCCATTTGCTATGTTACTAGGAAACACCTAGATTGAGAAGGATCAGACCCGAAGAAAGGAAGAAGAAGCTATCGAACAGAAAATGAAAGACCTAAGAGACTTCATGGATAGGAGAATCACGCACGTATTGATAAAACAAGAAGACCAGTTGAAGCTACTGAGGACCAGAGATCTAGATGTCGAAGTCGAACAAACACAGGAATACTTGAAACACCTATCTGTACAAGAGAGTAGAGCACCTACTCCAGAAAGAGAAGAAGTATTAGACTCGAACCCTAGGAAATATCATCAACAGCACGAAGTTACTATACCAAGAGAAAATAAGAATCAGAATGGAAAAAGGAATACCGAAACATAGATTACAAGAAAGAAGGCTAGAAAACTCAGCAAGAAGAAATCCAAGTTAGAAAAATTACAAACAACACCAGAAAGAACCTCGCAGAAGGAAGTATCCCAGAATTTGAACTTCGTCAAGATATCAGTACAACACAGCATGGCACTTTGCCATGGCAAAGCGATATGATCGTTGGAATATTTATAACTCTTAGACTGATGCCCCTGAACAGATAGAACAACAGTTATGACCAAAAATCTCGCCACTGGACCGTTCAGACCATGCCGTAACGGACATAACTGCATTGATAAAGGCTTATCGCCCGTTGGAGATATATGTTACCTCACTTTCTATTTATTCTGTCGAGTGTTGCATCTAGAACACTTTTTCCAACTGTGATTATCTAAGCCCACGAAGAATTAGTTGATTTCGTGCAGTGATCATCAAGCTTGCCATCCATCCTATCGCATTAAGTAGTTGCTCATCAACCCGAGATATTTAACCATGAGTGTGTATGTCTGAAGAACTTAGCGCAGTCGAAGAATCTGTGAAGGAGGTACTCATCGACCTCATGACTGAAAGAGTAATTTCGGTGGGTGTACAAGATTCATCGACAAGAGGAATGCAAGCCTCCCCGTCGAATGCTCGAGGATCTGGACCATCCTAAGTTGTGACCGAAAAAATAACCAAGCATAGAGGTGACTTGGATAATGAGAAGTTATTACCGTCCATCCTACCTAATTACATCCCACCCCTGGCCAGTGTAGTGAGTCACAACAGTGTCCAGAGGGACTTCGATTACACTGTCATCACTGTGTATCTCCTGAAGGGGATACGTGCAATCAGACCACAGCTAGAGAGGATTCCAACCTTGAAGATCAGTGACTATAACCTGGGAGACCGCAAGAGCTATGGTATGCTCACACCTCACAAATATCTGACCAAGATGAAGGGAAAGAAGATGAAAATCATCCCCCAACCATGGACTATGGACATCGTGAGGTTCACTATCCTGAACATAATGAAGATACCACAATTTGGAAGGAACCAAGAGGTTAATGCATGCATTAATCTCTTGATGTCGTGCTTCCATAGTGGCTACCTATGGTTGGACAGAGGTATCAATGTCGATCCAGCACTGATCCATAGGATCACCGAACTGAGCATGCAGGGACCAGACCCGCAAGACTTCTACCCAAGAAAAGTTGCAGACTGCGCCTTGGCACAAACGATTAAAGATACATACAACGATGTCGAGAAGGGGACACGAGGCTAAAAGGTATCCTCCATCTAGAATCGTGCAGTGTGCCTAGCATGCCAATTAATTGTAAGAAAGCTGGTGAGAAAAAATAGACCTACGCAGGTCACAGGGTTCGTTGTTGGCCTCACCAAAAAATGTGTGGAAGGTCTACAGATGAACTGGGCGAAGTACCTAGTTAACCATCTCGAATTGGATTGTCGTGAAGCTCAGGATCAGGGCTATGAATTCCATTTTATCTGGCTACTAATCCTCATCGTGTTTACTTCTTGAGAGATGCTAGAAGGTGCAACCTTCCCTGACATCGAGCCATTCGAGCCACTCACTACGAAGTTCACCACGCTCTGGTATTCGAGCGATATGGGGAAATAATGGAATTCGAACGAAGTATTTCATACCTACTACCTACATCTTAGGAGGGATATTGAGTCCTTCCCCTGTATGACACCAAACACCCTAGACAGGTTCAGGCCTCTTATGAAGTTCCGCGTAGATAGGAATTTTATTTATATCACTGTGCACGTCGATGAAAGCAAAGAAGAGCTTCAGTCCTACTACAATCTCACCATAGAGGACCTGGAAGAAATCATTAAGGAATGGCCCACAAAACTTCTTATCCCTGCTAACCCCGCAGAGTTTTCTGACCGGGACCTCATAGGAAATCTGGTGGTTACTCGCGAAGAGTACGATGCCCCAAACAGTAGCAGGAAGAAAAAGAAGCAAGAAGTACATGAAATACACATCACATCAGAAGATACCACATTCAAGTCACCTAGTGGAGGAGGTGATGACGAAGTGAACAAAGAAGAAAAAGAAGAGGATAAGCAAGGCGAAGTAACACTGTCACAAAACCTCCCTGATGACACTGATTCATCTAAGAAAAGAAAGGTTTCCCCCATGAAACCTATATCGCAGAAGAAGTACAAATCCAATCATCCAAAGATGTAGAATGTGCTCACAGTCGATGACTTCGACTTCATTATTTCAGTTGTAGGAGATGCCTCAGAAGATATTTTGCAAAGAACTGAAGCAAAACAAGAAGCCATGTATGATAGAATTGAAGTAGAACTAAGAGGTGTACAACAAGCCCTTTATTCGAGTCACGCAGTGTCCACTGCACCCCTTCCATTAGATGAAACAGAGTTGGGAGATGAGCCTACCCAACTCTGCAGAATAGCTGATGCGACTGAAGGTCATCTTCATCGCGTATAGGAAGAAAAGGAACAAGCCATAGTGTCCTTAAAGCAAGAACATGTGGAATTTATAGAGCAACACAGGATTGTGCAGTAGGAGAAGGACGCTCTTCAAGCAAAGTTTGAATAAGAAAGAGAATAGATCTAGTAGAAGAAAGAACAACTGCTCACGGAGCAGACCAGAGTAAAAGAAGCGATCAATAAAGAGATTCTCTTTGTGATAGGCTTAGAGAAAAAGGTGTAAGAACTAGTGAAACATCAAGTAGTGAAGCTTGCAAAAGCTATCTAGCAACTTCAACAAAGAATAACATACTTAGAGCTACGAACAATGCCCAACACTCTACAGGATGTACGGGATCAAAGAGAAGAAATTGCTCGAAGCGCAGTTGAGAGAATAAAGGCCCTCACCATGGAATGTAAACAGCTAAGTGATCACAGTGCCCAGACTTATGAGCGACTCACTGAGGATCCTGAACTGAAGGAACTTGAGTCACAGCTCTAGGAAGAAAAGCAGCAAGCAGCGACAGTACAGGCATAGTTGAAGCTCTTGTCAGCAGTTGAAAGGATGAAACGATCACAAGAACAATGCACTTCTCAACAACAGATCCATACCATACATAGAAAAGTCATGGAAGTGACTCAAAAGCTCCAACCAGTACAGGACGAAGCATGCCAATTGTTTGAGGAAATTGAAGGCCGAGGAGCAGAGTTGGAACAAGTAGTCACTGTAGTCGAACAACTCTTAGAGGGACCTGTCAGTGAAGCAGTTATCCAAGAGTTCATCGAGCAGGAGGTCGTGGCACAGCAACAGGTCGAAGCAGCTCGAGCCAAGCTTGAGGCTTTTTGAAGCAGAGCTACCCAAACCAGAGTGACTCGGGACGAGTCACAGGTTGGTGTTGGGGGCATGTTGGCCCTTGACCAATTTTTGAGGATCCTTTGTCATGTTTGACCTATTTAGGAGCTTGGATAGGCTGTCGAAGGCAGAGTGCAAGTCGAAGTGGATATCGTGGGATCTCGACCCCTTTTTAGGGATTTTTGGGTTTGGGGCTTATGTAACGGGTATGGGGATGTCGGCCCATGGGTTTACCCATGCTTAGGCCTATTTTGTAATGTATAAATAGAAATCTAGGCTATGTAAAGAAGATTCAGTTGTAAGCCGATAGGATAAGTGCAAGTGATAATTGTAATTGTTTTGTGCATGCAGTGTGAGAACTCGCAAGGCTAAGTGTGAGTGATTGTAAGAGACAGTGAAAAGGATTTGTGTTGTGACCTAGCTCGGGGAAGGAGAATTTGGAGGAGTGTGCGCAGATTTCCTGTCCTATGTGGAGTAGGATTTTGTGGCTCTATGCATGTAGAAGATTGACAAAAGATAATAAAGAGAAGAAGAGTTGGTGGATGTAGCCCTAGGCCGGGTGTGAACCACGTATATCATGTGTTGTTATTATTTGTGCGATGTATTGATGTATTTATGTGTTTACTTGCTTAGTGATTTGGTATAGATGAATGATAGATAGATCTATAGATGCTATGTGCTTAATAATGTGAGTGAACACTAGATCTGATTTGTTTCCTTATGCTAAGTGCTTTTACATGTTAGATCTGGTTGAATACTGCACTGCTCTGTTATTAGGGTTTATTTGCGCTATAAACTAGGCCTGAATACTATTGAAATATAACTGTCGAGTTCTATGTTAAGGTGTTACAATCACAGATCTGTGTCCCAACTAAGGTTGCAGACATCTGATTCCTACAACCACCCTTGCCTCTACCTCGAGTGAGACTTCATCTGCTTCGTAGGTGTTGTCGAAAGGGAGGTAGTTAGGTTTTTGTTGGTGCGTTGTTGTAGCGTTGAACCTTGGGTCTGCCCTTGTGCCAACATGCAGCTTCCCATGTAGGGAAGTTATGTTTTAATGTGTTTTTGTTTTCATCGAACGAAGCGTATAACAATAGTTTTTCTCTACAATAGTTTTCATAGTCAGTATGTTTGTTGTATTTGACAAACTGTATCACAGAGGTTTTTTTTCTTTTTGATATGGGTGAACCATTTTTTTTGTAATGCGATACAAACTTTGCTAATCAGATATGCTTAATAGGAGATGGATGCTGGAGGAAATAATCAATAATAGAGCGACATAGCATGTCCTCTGAATTGCCAGGCTCTTGTTCTAGCAAAGACGGTGGTTTAAGCACAAATGTGTGTTTCTCAAGTGGAGACGTGTTTATGAAGACACATTTTCTTGAACTACAATTGAGGGGCAGGGAAAGTGCAATGTGGACTGCTTTTTGAGTAGACATTTGTTGAAGATCAAGTAATGTATTACCAAGCATACGTATCATTTTTATAACATCAATATGACTTCTTTCATGTTCTTTGTGTATTCTTCTGAATGCACTTGTCATAGATTTGTCAACCTTTATCATATATGAGGTACAATACGATGCTGCAACATATGCATTGAGGACGTACTACACATTTGTATTTGCATTCCAAATAACTGGCATGTCCTTGGAGAAATTGTTGTTCCATATATGGGAAAGTTTTCGTTTAAGGAAAATTGTTGGTTTTTTAAGCGCACATTGTATGGCTTGTATGTACTCATCTTCTGTTAGATTTACCTATGTCAAGAAGTCGTCGAATCTCAATAACTAATCAAAGTCTCGTTGTTCTAGAAATGAAAACAAGGATTTAGATTTCTCAACAACAACATTGTTCTCTAAACTAAGTGGCTCTATGATTCTTGTTGTTCTCATTGGCGACACGAGGAAGTTGTATCTGCAATGTGATTTTTTTCATTTTTTACAAATTTTTGTATGATAATGTCTATGAACTTTGGCAAGTTTTGGATCCAAATTATTTGTGTTGCATGCTATGTATTTGTCTGCAAACTTCTCTATCTGTGATTTGTTGTCAGCTCCATAGACTGGTGCACCCTCTATACACAACAATGTGTGGTCATGCTCACTCCCCCTATTCTAGAATTCAGTCACAAAAAAGTGGTCTGATATTTTTCCGAAAAATATTTCATCATGGCATATCAATTGTCTCAAATAATTTATTCTATGTCTATATTAGAGAGTACATGTCACTGGGTCTTTTCTTATGAGGTAGTCAATGTCATCATTTTCCAGTGTATCAGTTTGTTTTTTACATTTCATGTTCCTATGCAAGTCAGATACCACAGCCATCAATGGATCCCAACGATGCTCTACACTTGTAAATGTGATGAAAAATGTTGGCATCCCAATTGTCGAATCATTACAAAAATAAAATTTTGGCATCCCAATTGTCGAATCATTGCAAAAATAATTTTCTTGTTTTGTTGCAAATAGTCAGGAGAGATGTGAATGTTTTTGAAATCTATGTATCCAATATCAGATTTCAGGATTTTTTCTAGGTTTACTTTGTACTTGACATCTTTGGCCAACAACTTTCTTCCTTGTAGTTGGCCTTTTCTTATTTGCACCCACATGCAAGACAACACTTGCTCTATTATTTTGTGCATTGTTTTGAAAAAAAAAATTGTTATGTGACAGGAGAAGTCGTCGCTTGAATGTAGCAGCTCCCATCAAACTATTTTATGGTAACTAAATTGTTTTGTAATGTCACTGGGACATGGATCTCCATAGAACAGTGTTGGGAAGTTCATTTCCTCAACAAATTTGTCCTTGAATATTCCAAGTGGGCGTTGCCCCTCAAAAAGTGCAATTTCGACAATCTTGTCTTGCAAGTCACAAATGTGTTGTGAATCAGTGAATCCATGTACCAATGTCTCAGTCGGTGTTTCATTCTCTGATTCATCACTTGTATCAAATTCACTAGCAATTTCGAGAGTCTATGTAGAGTTGTCATCCCCTTCTCCAAGAACACTGTCCCAGTTCTCATTTATCCAAATGTTATGTGCTTTGTACAGTGCCCTGGAACATAATTCTTTCAATTCTTTCATGACAACATGCACACGCACTTTACCTGTCTGATATGCATTCTTGTATTGCAAGCATCTTTTGAGAGCCACAACAATTGTCATTGTATCGCTAATGAATTGTGGCAAAGCTTTTTGCACAACATCTAGTTGGACAAACACATTAATAATTGATCCTGTTAATCCCATTTGGGGTCATTTATAGCCCCAAGGTCTGATTTGTAAAAATGCAATTCCCAGAGACACAAGACTCTCTTCAAGTTATGTAAGTGCACTTACATCTGGTAGTGGTGTATTACATATTATTTGGTTAGACGTTGCAAACTGTGGCAATTTTCCATTTTCAAGCGACCGTTTGCATGGAAGACAAATTTTTCCACTGGAAAATGTTTTATCATTTAGTGTCAAGCAGAGGTATTATTCTTCCAAATCAGGCATGAAAGACTTAGTGTTTTTTGCAAAATTCAATTGATCGCAAATTGCACATGCAATGGAAGGAGTGTCTTTGATTTGTTTCATATAGGTTTGTCTTATTTCTTTCTTCCGTAGGGAAGTATGTGTAGAAAGTGTTTGTTGGTTTTCATTGGTAGCAGTGCATGGTGTTGGTTCTAGCCCACGAAATGTGATTTTTTCCTCTTGGACAGTGCCATGAACATTGTGGGATATGTGACCGTACCTATTTCTCTTGTGTTGTGCATGAACAATTTTTTTTAGGTTCTGATATGTCAGTTTCTGTCTAGAAGGAAGCGTAGTAATGTATTTTTTTCTCCCACGTATGACCTTTTTCAATTTGTGATAACTTAGTCCACATTTTTTGTTCAAGGCCAGGATGACCTCATGGAAACTGGGATGAGTTTCATTCTGATTAAATTGCATGTGACGCTTATGCAAATTCGATGTGGTTTGGCTGGCATTGACACTGGACCCTGAACTGGTAGTATTTCCTATACCACCAATGTATTTTTTTCTCTCACGTATGACCTTTTTCAAGTTGTGATAAGTTAGTCTACGTTTTTTGTTTAAGCCCTGTATGGCCTCATCACAACTGGGACGAGTTTCACGTAAGACCTTTTTCAAGTTGTGATAATTTAGTCTACATTTTTTGTTTAATCCTTGTATGGCCTCATCACAACTAGGACGAGTTTCATTCTCATAAATAGCATGCTACGCGTATGCAGATTCGATGTGGTTTGGCTAGCATGGACAATGGACCCTGAACTAGTGGTATTTCCCATCAAAGGTTGATAATGGATATGTGGTGTATCTATTTTCAACGAGATGATGTCAATTGTTCGATTGTAGTTTGAATCAATACACCTGGAATGGACAATGTCATCTAGCAGGGCCGACCAAACCTAGATATTTACTCTGAATATGATAGATATCCATTGCAAACAGAATCTGCCACCCTCTACATTTCCTTTTTCATATATCAGTGCCATGTTTACAAGGTATTCTTGCATACTTCCAATTGTCGACATATTTTCTAGGAGATATGGCGAAAGGTGTTGATGCAAGCAGCTAAAAGCATGTTGGTTGCCACCTATAATTGCATTGCAAAAGGATTGTACAGTGTAAAGCCACAATGACTGCACATTGAACTCTGTTTCTACCAAATAGAAAATTGCATTGAACATACTATCTCCACAACTAGATGCAACAATTGTTGCTATCTGCAAGCCATGGCAATGTATACGATGCATAATTTGTTTCCATTTTGAGTCAAGGTCTTTGCAAATGAGGGACAAGTAAATATGAGGTCCTCCAAGATTGCATATGGATAATTTTATATACAATAGTGGTTCATAATGACCGCTGAAAGGATTTGCATCATGGAACAAGATGCAATATGGATCCATAGATGCAGTTTTGTTGAATACTAGATATCTTGTTTTTCTTGTCAATGACCATATTCCAATTGATATATTGAGCCACTTAGACATCCACCGTATACAAAATGTATCTCCCCAAAGTCCCCTCTCATGTGCAGGTAGAATTGCATATGCAGACAACTGCATATTTGAAAAATACGTAGTGGCATCATGTATTCCATGCAACTGCCAAAGAAAATCATATGCCAATTCATATTCATACGACTCCAATGCCTCAGCGTCACCATTTTTTAAACAACCCAAGAAATAATCTATCATTCCATTGCATAGGTCGGTCAAGGAATAACTGAAATGTAATAGAACCTGAAATGCATCGAAAATGCAATCTCCTACAGTATACGAGAATACATCCAATCTAAAAATCCCATTGCTATGCAATACCTGGTCGATGTTTCCATGTACAATCGATTATGTATCTATTTGATAGGACTCAACATCTATTACTTATTTCATCTCTTAAACTATGATTTTCAAGATGTTTCTTAGCTATATTCAATTTATATGCAAACAGAGAAAAGGAAAAAAAAAAAAGACAAATAGAAAACTACAAATGTGGAACTACATACCAATTCCGCTATGTATCGTTCAACCTTCTTCTTGTCAAATTCAATCCCCCTAGTCGCCACAGCATATGAAAATACATGGTCGATGTTGCCATGTACAATGGATTCTGTATCTATTTCATAAGACTCAACATCTATTACTTGTTTCATCTCTTAAATTGTGATTTTCAAGATGTTTCTTAGCTATATTCAGTTTATGCAAACAGAGAAATGAAAAAAACAAAAAACAAAAAACAAAAAAAAGACAAATAGAAAACTACAAGTGCGGAACTACATACCAATTCTGCTATGTATCCTTCAACCTTATTCTTGTCAAATTCAATCCCCCTAGTCGCCACAACATATGACAAGCAAACAAACGTACAGTGAATAGTGAACCAAACAGAAGAGACAACGCAAATAAATAACACTATAAATTTGTTGAGTACAAAGACCGATTATTCAAGGTATATCATTTTTTAACCTATTCCTGGTGTGCATCCTACAATATTTTCAGAAGTAGAATATGATTTTCAAGACACGAAGGATAGGACAAAGGCAACAGGTGGACAGATTTTTTGATTCAGAGAATAAAAGCATGCCCTATCACAAGACCCTGGTAGATGCTTGCCCCCTTTGACAACTCTGAATTCATTTTCTAAACCCCTTTGCATTGCTATTTTGGAAACATCTATGGCACGATATCTAGGACGTGGAAGTTGGCATATGTGATTGGAAGGGAACAGCCTGGGAAAAATGCACCAAACGCATGGTTTCCAGGAATAGAAAATAAGAGGAGAACATCTGGTTTTCTTTTTTATATTTCAGTGTAGCTGCGACAGATCTGGGTTCTTTGTCCAACATCAACATTCAAATTGGAACAAGACGTTTGGAATGGAACAGATTGGGCAAAATGCACTAAACGTATGGTTTCTAGGAACAGATGATATGAGGAGAACATTGGGAAAAATGCTCCAAGCATATGGTTTTCAGGAGCAGGGAAAATGATGAGTTTTCTTTTTTATATGTCACCACGGCTGCAACAAAGGAGGGTTTTATGTAGAACATTGATGTTCAAGAACAAGGAAACGATTCTGGTTGTAGCAGCCACACAGAAAGATGCTCTGCAACAGGATTTCGAGGCAGGGAATCCTAGTATTAAAAATTCTTCCTTGCAAGCTGCAAATAGAAAGCAACAAACAAGGAATAGCAACGAAACCATGGCACAGAAACTTACTCGTCAACGAGGGATGATAGAAGCGTAGCTCCAAAACCTGCAAACCGCAACAACAAGTCCAACTACTTGCAAATTTGAAGAACAACAAAGCAGTGAACAACCACGAAGAGGTCCAACTGCAACTGCAGGACCTCAACTTTGCAAAGTTGAATCAAACAACAACAAGCAGCATCAAACGAACCAACAAACAAGCATCAACCAGTGAACCAGTAATGTCGGTGAAGAACAATATTGCCCAAATTCACTGCAGACAACACTGTATAAAAAAATGGAAGGAAATTGTATTGCAACACACCTGTAGAATAAACATTTAAGGTTGTGAGGCATGTTAGGTAAACACTTAAGGTTGTCAGAACCGTCGAAGGGTGTCGCGTTTTACAAACATTTAAGAAAGAATGCACTGTGGCAAGCCTATTTACGTACGCAAAAATGAAAAATCCTCTCGAAATACGCAACAATAAAGAAAAATCAAACATAATAATAGTAATAAAAAATAAAAAAAATAATAACAATAATAATAATAAAATAATAACAATAGTTCGAACACTGGAGACTATGCTAATAAAAAAATTTACTCAGAGGACAAAGTAATATGAAAACTGACTATCCATGCTCAAAACTTTGGATATCCAAACATTTCAATATGAATAGTAGAAATTCAAAAACATTGTAGATGATAAAAACTTTGGATATGCCAACATATAAATCATTGGGAATAGCGAAGCTGGMAATAAGACCTCAAATCTATTATCYAAYGAGATCATGACATATATGGGTTTTTTTATTATATAAAAAATAATRTGTTTAGTTATGTAGTTCRAACAATAGAAATTATGCAAAAATTTGTAGTCAAAYGGAAAATTAATATAAAKTCAACGAATTGTCAATCGYTATAAACTTTGGATATCTAAACATTTCARTATCAATAGTACAAATTCAAAAATACCATAGATGATAAAAACTTTGGATATGGAAACATATAATTCATTGGGAATAACGAAGCTGGCAATAAGACCTCAAATCTATTATCCAATGAGATCATGACATATATGGGTTTTTTTATTATATAAAAAATAATGTTTTTAGTTTTGTAGTTCGAACAATAGAAAGTATGCAAAAATTTGTAGTCAAACGACAAACTAATATAAAGTCAATGAATTATTGATCGCTATAGTCCCTCTACGCCTTCAACAGGGACTAATAAAACAAACTATTAAGATACCATGGATTTATTATAAATATATCTACCATATACATGATTCAATCACATCAACGGATCAAGAGGAGATTTTAGTGGGGAACAACCCAAAATTCAAAAAGAAAACCCATTGTTAAAATAGATATAGTACGTATTCCCCAATCAAATTGGATATCGATATTTGAGCATGTCAATCACTACAACTAAGACCATAGATCATAAAAGAAATATGCAAAAGGATGTGTATCCTAACTTTATCATGACTACATCTTTTTATGGCCAAGGGTCTCTTAAGGGTCTCTTTGACAATGTGTCTCAAGATTATTACCTTGTTTCATCAAGTCAAAGTTTATCACTTTACTTCCCATTACATTGTCTTCTTATATTAACATTGATTATTAAACAAGATGATGTCAAATTAGCAAAATGAATCGCATAACATTAATCATCACCTCCAAGCTTGTACTCGATAACTAGGATTGCTTAGTAAGGTCATCCATCCTAAGACTCCTTTGGCTCAAGTGTGCTTAACCATTGAGATTTTTTCCATAGTCAAGTTCACTTAGCTTGCTACCCCATTTGCAAAACCTTGAAAAGTATTGTGCCTTATTAACTATTCAATTAGAACTCATTTGAATATTTATTTAAGGTTGGGTGCAAGCTAATGATGATCTCTCGTGACGCGTTAGTGGCAATGCAAACATGGAAAAACAACAATCTGTTAACTTGGAGGGATTATTCAAGGTACTTTTACAATGAATTTGAATATGGTGTAAAAAGATGAAATGTAGGAAATTGAATTAGATTTTCAAATATATAATTTTTATTTATAGAAATTGTGAATAACTATGTGAAATTTGAGTTTTTCTAACAACAGTATGTTATTTTTCAAGAAAAATATAAGGTGTATGTATCTGTTAGTGTAGGTGTTGAGTACCTTATTGATGAAATTTCCTTAAAAATATTTGTGTAATTGTAGAGAACCCGTCGTTCTAGTGCATTGTATTTTTTTCAAAATTTATAATATTAATTTTATATTTTTTTTTAAATTATGAAGGTCAATATATCCTTGAAATTACAATGTTTTCCATTAGTGCATGTTGTGAGGGTCTTAACGTTATCAAACATCTCTTTTTAGATTGTAGATCTTGGTCTCTTCTAGTGCGGCGTATAACTTGTTTTTAAAATGGTTAAGCTGATAAAAAGTTATAGCAAAAATAAAAGAGGTATGTATTTTAGGATTCCGATATATGTCAAGACAAAATAGATTAAAAATAGTAAACAATGTTTTTATTTTTTTAATTTTATATTTGGAATTTGCATAGTCGACTCTATATGTGTTTGTAGTTTCATCGACAATGGATTTGTGTATCCTATAGAAAAATAACGTCAAAAATGGATATATTTAGAGGTATTCATAAAAATGGAGAATTTTGTGTATTTGCAAACCAACCCACTAGGTTTGTCATCCCAAACCTAAATTTGAGGCAACCATCTTAGCAAAAACATACACTGTATTTTTCATTCATGTCCCAAAAAAATTGAAATGGAACTAGCATGCATGCGCTCTTGGAACACACACATGCTCTATTAATGTGTACGTGTTCTTGGAACATGTGTACGCTCTTATGCTTAAGTTTCAACATCTCTTTCTCTCCCCCCCTCTCTCGCATTCCTAGAGAGTGTGTGCACTCTTATGCCTAAGTTTCAATCTCTCTTTATCTCCTCTCCTCT
>ML813387.1:137031-151441 GCA_009831015.1 Picea engelmannii | reverse complement strand
TAATAACCAAAGCATAATACATGTTACAATTCAAATGTGCAATATTATAAATAAAATGTGGTACTCAGAGAGGTTATTACAGAGTTGTTGCACCCAATCCCTATGTTTAGTGCATCCAAATCTTCTCCACATGGATTACGACTGGACACCACATATTTCTCTTGTATATGGTCAGCCACCCAACCATTGGGATGTATTTTTGGCATATTTTATTTTAATTGATCGGGATAAGGAATGCTTCTACCATTCAACCATCTAAATGATTTTCTTTCACTATCCCATTTCCTTCTTTTATCTTCATACAATGCAACCCATGATCGCGTTGCCTACACGTTGTAAAGAATGAATTTATTGGTGGCATCAATTTCTAAATTCGTTGATGTATACAAAAATCCAAAACGAATAGCATGAGATAAGATATATATTATCAAATTAAAGAATGAATTTATTGATGGCATCAATTTCTAAATTCGTTGATGTATACAATAACTCAAAACGAATAGCATGGGATCAAATATATATTATCAACTTCAATGTAAACAATTTCTCTATACTAAATTGACAAAATATAATTGACTTACTCTTTATCAAGTTCCTTTTTCCATTCATTTGGAATATCTCCCCTTCCCTTTTGTCCTCATCTTGATGGTTGTCCCAAATGGATGCCTCTATTGTGTCATTCATTTGCTTGATGTACACATTTTCATAATAGAATGACTCATATACTATGTACCCCTCTGGCATAGAGCCCTTTGGTTTTTCCCTTTGTCGAACAAACCCCTTCAATTTTTTCATGTACCTCTTTAAGAAGCACATATAATGACATGAGATCACCCCAGCTAATTCAACATCATCAGGTAGGTGAATTAGAAGATGGACTTGCAAGTCCATAAAACTTGTGGGAAATTCCTTCTCAAACATACAAACAATCTCAGTTATCTATCGATGCCACCATGGAATGTTGGCCATATGAATCTCCTTTGATGTGATCCAACGTACAAATGTAGATAATTTTGATATGGCATGTCGCGGGTCCCGGAGGAAGTCATGGTTCACACAACCATGCATGAGCAAAGGATAACGACAATACAAAATAGATACACACGTCATTAATTTTCATAAAATTGTGAGTGCATAACATATTTTTACCAACAATATAGAAGAAGAACCATGTATTCAACATACATACCCTTAGAAGTTTTAGATGGTCATGTGATTTCAACCCTGACAAATTTCCTTCTACAGTGAAGCAACATCGTAGATTCGACCCATACAAAGAAGATTCCTTCACACCCAATATAAAATCCTTCGCCATAGAAAGATAATATTTCTTCAAAATCTATGGTACATCAGTGATCACCTTCTTTAAAAGAGCAAGAGGGACCAGCCTCTCCTCTAGTTTCTTTTCTTAAGCAATGTCTCTTTGTCAATGTGTTTTTTTTTTTATGATATGTGCCTCCGTAAAGAAGATGAAACATTTTTTAATATATGCACTGGATCTAGTAAGTAGCCAATATTAATATTCTCCCAATATGGAAGCTCATAAAATATAAATTTCCTTTTCATCTCAATGAGCATTTTCTCAACATAGGTGTCAAAAAAATCAGGATTATTGAACATGAGTTACAATTCTACCATTCCCTTCTCCTTTTATGTGTCATATGCCCTAATCCAATCTATTGGTGTCATTATTTCAATACTTCGAGTTATCTTTGGTTTACCATTGAAAGTAGATGCAACTCTTCTATAAGGGTGGCCTTTTGGTAGGAATACCCTCAAACAATTGTACATTGGATTTCATAGGTGGTTGGACCACCTAGCCTTTATAGAAGGTTCACAACATTTACATCCATGATACCCTTTTGTTACAATACTTGTGATGTTATCATATATAGAGCACATTAGTGTCAAAAATATAGTTGCACCAAATGAAGTATGCCAAATAACATTACAAATATAAGCAAACCAATCAACATGCTTACCAGAGAAAATTGTTAGTCATGGATAATCGTGCATGGTGTACACACATATTCCATACAATGTAAAATACCTCTCCATTGGAATGGATCTTGATACATCATATAAATGTATCCCATCCCATAGTTGCTTAAATTCATCGATCAGTGGTTGGAGGTAGACATCCATTCTCTTCACTTGTCTTCTACTTGGGATTATAAGAGTCAACATAAGATGTTCATTCTTCATGGACAACCATGTAGGGACATTATTATTGATCAATACCACTATCCGAACAAAATAATTGGTGTTTTGGAGGGAATACGGGTTAAATCCATCCATAGTTATGCTCAATCATAATTGCTTAAATTCATCGATTAGTGGTTGGAGGTAGACATCCATTCTCTTCACTTATATTCTACCTGGGACTATAAGAGTCAGCATAAGATGTTCATTCTTCATGGAAAACCATGTGGGAATATTATTATTGATCAATACCACTAGCCGAACAAAATAATTGGTGTTTTGGAGGGAATACGAGTTAAATCCATCCATAGTTATGCTCAATCATAGGCATTGTACTTCATCCTTGAATTTATCGGGCCATGTATACTTTATATGCTTCATGGCTATTGAATTTGTTGGGATTCACATAACTCATGGCTCACTTCTATGTGAGGCATGCCACCCCTACAACATGGATAATTGTTTGCAATGAAAGAGCCTTTGAATCTTTGGAATTATAGGCATGTGCCTCAATATATTATGAGGAGGACCATGTGCCTTACCATTTATTTATTTATTTATGGTATCCATCATGCCCACATTTTGGATATATCTCTTTGTTCACATATTCATTTATGTATATAATACAATCATTTGGACATGTGTGGTATGATATGTACTCAACACCAACATTTTCAACATTTTATTTGCCTCTATACAGCTATCGGGAAAGACATTATCACTCGAAAGTACCTTATCTTTGAACAACCTGCAATTAGTGGGAAATAGAAATGTACATTTTCATTGAACAAGAATAAACGAAACCCTTTTCTTCCTTCATTATGTGACAATATTCCTTAAAAAAATAGGGGACTTAATGGTTAGTTACCTCAAAAGTGTCGAGAAACATGCAGATTTTAACCTTGTACAATATTTACTGCAAACACATTTTTAGTAAAAGAACAGAAAAGATACAATGGAAAATAAAAACATTACACGGAGATTTTTCCCCTCGAAACCCAAACCCGGAAAACCAACATATTCTATATTCATTCATAGTGATACATTGTTTACAATGCAATATACATATAGGAGCCAGTTGTTGGACAACTAAGAGGGGGGGGGTGAATCAGTTATTACCGTGCTTAAACAATTATGCTTATTTTAAACTCTTTGCAGAGCACTTAATGAAAATCACAATAATGAAGGGAGGTAATCAATAGAACATTTGACATCAGTCACACATATGAAATATACAGAGACAGATATTTCCCGAGGAAACCCATAAAGGGTAAAAACCTCTTCTTCTTGGTATGATAAGTAATCTTTACATTATGTACATTATCATACATATGAGCTCCAACTCATTGTGAGGCTACAACCTCTATTTTGCAAGTTGCAACTTGCTGAGAGCACCAACTCTCTGTTTTCTCTAGCACCTACTAGAAGGAAGAACCAACTCCCTGGTTTCTCTAGCACCCACTAGAAGGAAGCACCAACTTCCTGGTTTCTCTAGCACCCACTAGAAGGAAGCACCAACTCCCTAAGTATTCCAACGCCAACTAGATGTAAGCACCAACTTCCAGTCACACAGGCACCAACCTGTAAAATAGAGAACAACAGTTCTTCCTTGCACCACCCTACCACCTTGGTTTCTCCGGTTGTAACCAGATGGAAGCTACAGCTCCCTTTGTTCAAGCACCCACTTGAACCTCTAAGGACAACAGTCCTCCCTTGCACCTCCCAACCACCCTGGAATATAAATATTTTCTACTTAAACTTATCACAGTGATTCAATAGTTGTCATTGGCTTACCAGGCTTATCACTGTTCTGCTATGCTACTCTGCTCTCCTATATTAGTGTCTCTATGCCTGCATCTTCTTACGCTTTTTGATCTTATGCTTTTCTCTACAAGTGCGTCTCAGCCTTCTTTTACTGTCTTAGCTATGCATCTCTGTTCTTTGCTTCTACTGCACTTTATGCTCTGTGTTTTATTTTGATTCTTTGAATTACGCCTCTTCTGTGTATTTAGGCTCCTACCCACAGCATGCCATTTCCCTGTGTGTAATTCCTCTCTACAACAACATCCATCTCTTCTCTATTTTGTGTATTTATTCTCTCTATGCATCTTCTACATCCTCTATACACAATGCTTCTGCATGCTCTCCCCATGTTGAGTGCTTTGCTTGATCATCATTGCAACTCTTCAGCTTCTTTGGCGGTTAAACCCATGCGTCCATCATCACTAGGTGTTATGTCGAGATTCCTTAGCCTCTCCAACAGTCGAGACTCTTCGTCTTCTCTGTCACAATCGAGCTCATTCCCTCTGTTGTAGTTCTAGGCTCCAACGGTCTTACATATGTCAATAGCTTCTATGAACAGTCTTTATGCCACTGGAAGATGCCTCAATACTCCTCATCTTCTCTGGCGATGACCCTGAAGTCTCTTCGAGTCCTCTCACAGAAACCATCAGTTGTTTCTAGCAGTTACACTGTGAACCTCCAAGAAAATGCATCAGCAACTGAATCGCCAACCGTTCAAGAGTCATGATTTAGTTCTACTAACTGAATCGTAATTGATCGATTAACTGTGAAGAGCAACAGTATCCCTTCGATCAGATTTCCAAGTATCCAACACCGTTGGATTACAAGCACGGGGTCTCACGTTGATTTCGCCATTTCACAATTCGACATTTTGGCATTCATATGGTGAAGAGTCTTGACTCTCCAAGTCGTGATCTCCGAAATGGAGATTAGCTTCGTGCTAGCTCCTCCCTTGATCCTTCATTGATGTGACCATAGGTTATGACTAGGGGCCAATTCTGAACACGGATTTCGCATTTCACATTTCGGGGATTCTGTGAAGAGTCGCCTCGAATCTTCATGTCCCAAACTCCAAAATGGAGCTTGTCTCTTCGAGCTCTTCTCTACAGCTCTTCAATGAGGTGACCACCAGCGGTGACCAAGTGCTTATCCATAAAGTGATTTCACAATTTCACATTTCGGCATTCCTATGATGAAGGGTCTCGACACTCCAAGTCGTGATCACCGAAATGGAGCTTGGTTGCACTAGCTCTTTCCTCCATCTTCCGTAGATGTGACCACTGGCTGTGACCACAACCTTATTCCAAAATTCATTTCATCATTTCGACATTTCATCATTCCTGTGGTGAAGTGTTTCCACACTCCAACTACCGGTATCCGAAACCTACACCAAAAGGTGTTTTTCGCATTTCGGCATTTCACAATTTCGCATGTCGCGAATTCGAGAGGTTAGGGAACCCTGTTCCTTTGACTTTCCAGTCAGTGAAATGACGATATTTCACCACATGTCCTATGGACCCAATGGTCCATATCTTATCATGATTTCAAAACTTCACGGGCCTTCGTCGTGTTTGTTTCGGGATTTCAGGGTTCGCTACTTCAAAGGTTAAAGTTCATTTGATCTTTGATTTCCCGGTATGCGAAACTCCGAAATGGAGTCATTGTTGATGTGCCTGTTTCAGGATTTTGGTGTTTCTCATTTCACAACTTCGGGACTCCTGTGATGAAGAGTCTCGACTCTTGACTCCTCCAACCCCCGGTATCCGAAACTCTGAATTCCCGGTCTGCGAAACTCTGAATGGAGTCTTTGTTAATGCGCCTGTTTCGGGATTTCAGTGTTTCACATTTCGCAACTTCGGGACTCCTGTGATGAAGAGTCTCGACTCTTGAATCCTCCAACTTTCGGTATCCGAAACTCCGAAATGGATTGGTTTCGCATTGATCCAGAATTGGATCCAGGAGCCTGACATGGCTCAAAAAGGCTCAAAAATGAAAGTGCTCAGAATCAGACGAAACCAATTCCATTGTGTCCATCTCGTTCTCCTGATTTTGGCCATATATTTACTTCTTCAAATGGGCTTCGTATGCGAAAGATATCGCATTATGTTCGAAAACCCAAACAGGCAAAAAAAATGGGTGACTGTACAGTCCATACAGTGCCACGTGGCAGGCTGACTGTACAGGCTGTACGGCTGTACAGCTGACGTGGCATCTCCTAGAGAAGACACATGGCAGGTGACAGGGTGTACGCCAGGTGAGTTGGACCATTCCAAGCATGACACATGTCACCACTGTAAGGGTGACATGTGGCACGGGATGACGTCAACATGATGACATGGCAGGTACAGTGGCATGTTGACAGGACAGGTACGTGGCAGATAGGTGGATGAATCAGTGCTTGACAAGTGGCAGTTTCTGATTGGTAGTGGAGGTGCCACATGGCCCAATCATGGGCTGCCACATGGCACCCTGTGGTTGGCTCTCTGGTTTATGCAAAATTGGTTGGAGTCCACGGGAGTCGAACCCCGACCTCCCATGGCGTATGGACTGGCAGGGCTGAGCCAGCCAGCCTGCCCTCACTTGGTTCTTAACAACTATATGCCAAAGAAATTATTTGAATTTGATTGAATCAACATTCGGAGGGCGGAAAGGGCTGGGGCTTAGCCCCAGCCCTCGGCACTAACACACGACATGACCGCCCACGAGAACCACGAGCCAAAAGTCGGGAGGTATGGGGACTAGCTCCCGTTCTTTGGGGATTCAGTTCTATCCACCGCCAATGGACCGTGAGCTAAGGGCGCGGGAGGTTAGGTTGTTATCCATCGGTTCCATGGAACACACTCGAAGACCAGGAGCCAGGGACAGGGGGCTAGCGCACAGGTGGAGCCACATGATCACCCCCCATATGACCAGGGGTGCGCACTTTTGGGGGCTATGCCCAAATATTATTGCAAATGGTTTTTTTATATATAGTTTGGATTTTCTATTGATTTTATGCCTGTTAATGGAGGATTTGGCCTATTTTTGGGAGATATTGGGCATTTTTGGAGGCCAGATTTTGGGAGGAAGTTGGGGATGGATAACCAACTTCAGATCTATATAAACCAGACCTATTTGAGGCCATGAAGGACAGTCAGAGTAGATTTATGCTGAAGGGAAGCCAAGCCAAAGCCATTTTTATGCATGGAAGCTATTGAGGAGCAGACGCTTGCAGGCCATTTCTGGGAGCTCCGAACATCCGTTTTGCGTGTCGTTTTCTTTGCTGGGTTCTAGAGATCTGGAAGAACATGACCAGATTAGTCTTGTAGCCAATTGGCATTGCTGCAATGTACTTTTGAGATTTTGAACAGAAATAAAGAAGCCTCCCCCACAGAGACAAAGGCCCGGAGACGTAGGCAACGTTGTGTCGAACTCCGTTATCAATTCCCTTGTTATGGTTTGTTGTTTATTACTTCATTTCAGATCTGCATATGTGTATATAGCTGTCATAATTCCTCTCTTTTCCTCATTCTTTCATTAAGCTTCTTAAAAGGGTTAATTAACACATGCAATTTAAAACTCAACCACAGTCATTAAAAGATCTTGACGGATCAAGTGGTATCAGAGCTAGTTGAAATTTGGATTTGAGTTTTGCATGTTAACCAAGGAAAAGATACAGCGTGAAGGTGAGATTGTTGCAGAGAATCCATTAATTGGATTGAGAAAGAGAGCTTCTCACAGCGAGAAGATGGCATCGGAAGAAGGGTTTTCTCAAGATGAGAAAGAGTTCCGGAAAACTTTCCTTGCTATGTCAGAGATGGTGAAAGTTTTGTACGAAGATTACTTGGAATGAAAGAGACCAATTTTGGGTGAATCTTCAAAGGTAAAAAGTGAAGAGGAAGAGGATCATCCTCAGATTCCTCCTTCACCTCCATCATCACCTCCTTCTTCTCCTTTTTCTTCAAGTTCAAATTCTAAATCTAATGGAAAAAAAAATGTTTATAAGCATAAGAATGAAATGCCATTGTTAAAACTTGATGTTAAATTTGAGTTGTCCATATATGATGGTGAAGTAAATGCAGAAAAACTTGACAATTGGATCAGGCAGATGGAGGTTTACTGTAGTGTGCAACAGATCAAGGATGAGGCCACACAAATCAAGTTGACATCTTTGAGGCTTGTGGGTACAACTCTCATCTAGTGGAAAAGAAAGTTGCAAAATGGAACGCAACAAGTGGGTAATGTATTTCCATCATGGAAGAGTTTCATTTCTACACTTAGGAAACAATTCTATCCTTTGGGTTATAAAGAAAAAGCATTAATTGAATGGCAATCTTTAAAACTAAGAAAAGGACAAATAGTGCAAGAATATACCAATGGATTTCAAAAAATGACATTGATGTTAGATATCCCTTTACAAACACAAGAAACTCTTATGAAGTATATAGGAGGTTTACCTGTACATATTAGAAACATTGTTTTCATGTTTGGACCCACTAACCTTGATGAGGTTTCTGTTCAAGCTACGTATATTGAAGCAGGGAAAGCAGGTGTGTCAGGGGAATCATCGTCTTCAAGAAAAGAGGACAAGAGGAAAAGGCATGGAAATAATTCAAATGCAGTGACGAGGAAGGAAGGAAAAACCCTCTTGCAAGCATTGTAATAAAGAGGGACATGATGAGGACAGATGTTGGTAGTTGCATCCCGAGAAGAGGCCAAAGTGGTTCAAGGAAAAGAAGGGAATGCAAACAGTGGCAACGACAAAAAAACCTATAGACTTGGGATCGAATTCAGGTGATGAATCAAAGATCTCATTGGTTGGTATGACAAGTAAAATTGGTGAAGGCATTGATTGTAGAAGCAACTTGTTTCATATAAGGGTAATCATGCGACACACTAAGATAGACACATTAATCGATAGTGGATCTCAATCTAATCTAATCTCAGAAGAATTGGTTAAACAATTGGGGTTAAAAACAAAACTACATCATAAGCCTTATACACTTAAATGGATAAGTAATCATCATCAAATGCACATAAAAAAACAGTGCACAATCAAATTTGCAATTTCATCTAAGTATGTGGATGAAGTAACATGTGATGTAGTGTCATTAAGAGAATGTGGAATGGTCTTAGGTAGTCCATATTTATATGATCGTAAAGCAATATTCTACAGAACAAAGAATCAATATCAATTAACCAAACCAGGTCAAGATTATGTGGTTCATGCTCATCATGTTAAAGCAAATAAAACACTTCAAACAATGGAACAATTAAAGAAGGCAGTGTAAGCAAGCAACAAACCAATAATTGTTTCAAATGAAGTAATCGATCTTAAGCAAGAACAAGAAATGATTGTTGAATGGAAAATCAATCATAAGTTGCTTCAAGATAAGCTCATGTCGTGCAAATATTACAAGTATATCAGCTCATTTGCATTCATATTTTTTATACTATCATTAGTAATGTTGTCTACATGGATGATAGTGGCTTTAGTAAAATGTAACAGGGTTCAAATGGCTAACAATATACTATCAGTTGTCATGATTTTGTTACAGTTGATCTTGATGAGACAGGTGCACAGGACAGAGTTCAGAGACAAAGGACAAGTCGGGTGGCCTATCCCGATCTTGTTGACTAGTCAGTAACCTTTTGGGGACCAAAAGGTCTTTTAGTGGGGAGGTGTGATCCAGAATCGGATCCAGGAGCTTGACATGGCTCAAAAATGAAAGTGCTCAGAATCAGACGAAACCAATTCCATTGCATCTGTCTCGTTCTCCCAATTCCAACCATATATTTAGTTCGTCAAACGGGCTTCGTATGCAAAAGATATCGCATTCTGTTCGAAAACCCAAACAGGCAAAAAAAATGGGTGACTATACAGTCCGTACAGTGCCACGTGGCAGGCTGACTGTACAGGTCGTATGACCGTACAGTTGATGTGGCATCTCTTGGAGAAGACACATGGTAGGTTACAGGGTGTACGCCAGGAGAGTTGGACCAATCCGAGCGTGACACGTGTCACCACTGTAAGGGTGACACGTGGCACGGGATGACGTCAGCAAGCTGACGTGGCAAGTATAGTGGCATGTTGATAGGATAGGTACGTGGCAGACAGGTGGATGAATCGATGCTTGACAAGTGGCAATTTCTGATTGGTAGTGGAGGTGCCACGTGGCCCAGTCATGGGCTGCCATGTGGCACCCTGTGGTTGGCTCTCCGGTTTATGCAAAATTGGTTGGAGTCCACGGGAGTCAAACCCTGACCTCCCATGGCATATGAACTGGCAGGGCCGAGCCAGCCAGCCTACCCTCACTTGGTTCTTAACAACTATATGTCAAAGAAATTATTTGAATTTGATTGAATCGACATTTGGAGGGGGGAAAGGGTTGGGGCTTAGCCCTAGCCCTCGGCACTAACACACGATGTGACCGCCCACGAGAACCACGAGCCAAAAGCTAGGAGGTATGGGGAATAGCCCCGGTTCTTTGGGGATTCGGTCCTATCCACCACCAACAGACCATGAGCTAATGGCGTGGGAGGTTAGGTTGTTAGCCATCGGTTCCATGGAATGCGCCCGAAGACCAAGAGCCAAGGACAGGGGGCTAGCACACAGGTGAAGCACCTGGCCACATGGCTGCCCCCCATATGACCAAGGGCGTACACTTTTGGGGGTTGCGCCCAAATATTATTGCAAATGGTTTTTTATATATAGTTTGGATTTCCTATTGATTTTATGCCTGTCAATGGAGGATTTGGCCCATTTTGGTGAGATATTGGGCATTTTTGGAGGCCAGATTTTGGGAGGAAGTTGGGGATGGATAACCAACTTCAGATCTATATAAACCAGGCCTGTTTGAGGCCATGAAGGATAGTCAGAGTAGATTTATGCTGAAGGGAATCCAAGCCAAAGCCATTTTTATGCAGGGAAGCTATTGAGGAGCATACGCTTGCGGGCCATTTCTGGGAGCTCTGGACATCCGTTTTGCGTTCCATTTTCTTTGTTGGGTTCTAGAGATCTAGAAGAACATGAACAGATCAATATTGTAGCCAATTGGCATTGCTGCAATGTACTTTTGATCTTTTGAATAGAAATAAAGAAGCCTCCCCCACAGAGACAAAGGCCTGGAGACGTAGGCAATGTTGTGCCGAACTCCGTTATCAATTCTCTTGTTATGGTTTGTTGTTTATTACTTCATTTCAGATATGTATATGTGTATATGGTTGTCATAATTCCTCTCTTTTCCTCATTCTTTCATTAAGCTTCTTAAAAGGGTTAATTAACACATGCAATTTAAAACTCAACCACAGTCATTAAAAGATCTTGACGGATCACGCATTTTGCGATTTTCTACTGTGAGTTGTTTCCTTGACTCCAACTCCCGGTATCCGAAACTCCGAAATGAAGTTTATGCTTTTGATCTTTCCATGCCATCAATAACTGTAAGCATGCTATCGTTGTTATTGTTCTTTTCTGTAGACATGCCATCATTGTTGTTGTTCTTTCCATCAATTACAAGCATGCTCTTCTTGTAAACATGCCAACAGTCTCCCCTTTTGGCATTGATGGCAACCCTGAATGGTTGCGCTAATTTGTTTGGACCTCCAACTGTAGTATCTGGTCCGGACCACTCATTTTCTCCCCCTTTCACATCAATGTCAAAGAAAATATGCTCCCCCCGAGCTGTTGCAGTATATTTAAGAGGTATTAGATATTAAACCAACACAAACTCCCCCTGACATGATGGATTTTCTTATTTGAGTCCTGTAGAATATTTGTATCTAAACCAGAGTCTTCTCCTTCTGATTCTTGGACTTGTTCATCTTCAGCTTCCGTTGTATCCTTCGTAGAATACTCAATATTGATCACCTCTCTTACTAGGACTCCTTCATCAACCTTTTCTTGTCATAATTGGATGACTCCCCCTGTCACGGTTATCTCTCTGCTTCTTACTATTTTCCCCCTTTGTTCCTAAAAGGTTAGCTTTCCTTGACAAGGTCTTTCCTCTTGTTATCTCTACAGGATGTCATGTACATCATTTTGTAAAACAAAATGTTGTTGTTGAAGATGTTGTTGTCCTACTGACACACTGTGTAAATGTAGCTCATACTTTTCAAACAACCCTTGGATCTCCCCATTAATTCTCATCGATCTCTATTACTGCAATTTCATTTTTATTCCATGATGCATACAATCCAAGGATTTTATCACCATATTCAATCACGAGAAAAAACCACTACAACCACTCGCATACCTGCTTTTTCGTTTTCACAGATGAAGGACCTGTATCAGGTTTCTTAGGAGTACTAATTTCTTCCTTGTTGTATCCAATACCAGATTTGTCATTTGGTGATCTCTGACTATCCAAGAGCTTATCCAGGGTCATGGAGTTGTTTAAGAACTTTCTTTAGGTGTTTGACTTCTCAAACTTCAAAACTTTAGCTTCCATCTTATGACATGATTCTTCTTCTACTTCTTCCATGGGATAGATGCTAACTGAACATTCTTTTATTATATCTATGTCTTCTTCTTTACTTGCAGGGGAGGATTCAACATCAACATCATTAATTTTCCTTATGCCTTTATTCACCACTTGTCCTAAGTTTACATTTACCTTACACTCTTTGGACATGAACACCTCTTCACTACCTCTGTCACACTTTTGACTTGTACTAAGCAAATTATGTTTCAGACCATCCACAAGCAGAACATATTGGGCATCTCCTTTGTCATTACTCAAACTCACCATCCCTCTATCCTTGATTTTACCTGGTTCATCATTTTCAAGGATCACATTTCCTGTTTTTATTTTACTTATGGACAGAAGCTTATCCTTGTCTCCAGTCATGTGTTTGAAACATCCACTGTCTATATTCCCGGAGGCCTTTTGTTTTTGAGTTGAAAGTGCTAGACCACATTTTTCACTATCTTTCCTTTTCCATGTGCTGGACTTTCTATCTAAGAACTTTATTCTTGGATCTTCTTTGTAATTCTTCAGATGGCAGTTTGCAGCTTTGTGGCCAAAGTTGTGACAGTTATAACATTCAATCTCATTGTTCAATAGGTCAAAGTTATTGTTGCAGCGTTTTCTACGCATTGACTATTTATTATTTCTTGACCTCCTCAGTTGCATGTCTCTAGACTTAATTTGGAAATTTGCAATCTGTGATGGTTTGTTACTTGGTTGTATCATTCTTTGTTGTGGCAGATATTTATTCCTTGGAAAACTTAATTGCTCATGTCTAAGTCTTAAGGAACAATTTACAACTGTGTGACCAAAGTTAGAATAGTAGAAACAATATCCATAGAAAAATTCTTTGTACCTGGAAAATGGTTGTCTTCTTTGAGCAAATCGATTTCTTCCATGTTGATGATTTCCTTGAGTAGGGAGTGTATTATTTCCTTATTCTACATATTCAGTTCTGGCACCTTTTTCTTTACTCCTCCTAGGTGGTTGATTATCTTCCTTTGTTTCTGCAGGTTTATTGTTGTCATTGGTTGTAGATTTGACAAACTTGATGAAGTCTTTGTTTCTTGGATGACCACTACTTGATCCCTCTTCATAACCCAAACATGTTTTCAACTTTGGATTCCTTTGCTGATTTAGAATGGTGGCTAATCCTTTCGAGGCTTTGATACTTGACAGATTCTGATGATACAAGGCTTGAAACTTCTCCAACTCTTTCCTAGTTTTCACTACTTATTCTTCCAGAGCTTTACATTTTTCCTTCTTTTTTGATAACTATTGTTTCATAATGTCCTCGATTTTCTTTACCTCTTCTAATTCCACTTTTAGCAGGGCAAACTCTTCATTAGGTTGTTTACTGTCTTTCTCAAACTGTATTAGCAATTGTTTTTGCTTTCTGTTCTTAATTCTGAGTCTGTCAATCTCTTCCAGTGCACTGATCAGTTCTCCTTCCATATCAACCACGGCTTCTTCTTCATTAGTATCACTTACTATGATTTTATTATCATAATCCTCTTTGGCCATAAGCATGAACTCATTTACCTTATCTTCACAGGAAGAGTCACTATCAGTGTCTTCTAAGGAGTCATCATTGTTTACACATAAACTTTTCTTTCTATCAAATCTTTTGGATTTGTACTTCTCTTCACCTTCAGAGTTCTGGTCCTTCTTCTTGTGTGGAAACTTATTTGCAAAGTGACCTATCTTACCACAGTTAAAACATTTGAGGGGAAGCTTGCCTTGATATTTTCCTGATCCTTTCTTTAACCTTCTTACAATTTTTTCCTCAATATCATCTAAATCTGAATCAGTATCCTTATCTGCTTTAAAAGATGCTTCTCTAGTAATGGATTTATCTTTGTTGATTCTCATTTCATATGCAGTTAAAGTTCCTAGGAGTTGATCAATGGACATAGTTTTAAGATCATTTAGTTCTTCTATTGCAGAGACTTTTGGAT
>ML813387.1:124338-136256 GCA_009831015.1 Picea engelmannii | reverse complement strand
GAAGCACCAACTCCCTGGTTTCTCTAGCACCCACTAGAAGGAAGCACCAACTCCCTGGTTTCTCTAGCACCCACTAGAAGGAAGCACCAACTCCCTGGTTTCTCTAGCACCCACTAGAAGGAAGCACCAACTCCCTAAGTGTTTCAGCGCCAACTAGATAGAAGCACCAACTTCCAGTCACACAGGCACCAACCTATAAAATAGAGAACAATAGTTCTCCCTTGCACCACCCTGCCACCCTGGTTTGTCTGGCTGCAACCAGATGGAAGCTACAACTCCCTGTGTTCAAGCACCCACTTGAACCTTTGAGGACAACAATCCTCCCTTGCACCTCCCAACCACCCCGGAATATAAATATTTTCTACTTAAACTTATTACAGTGATTCAATAGTTGTCATTGGCTTACCAGGCTTATCACTGTTCTGCTATGCTACTCTTCTCTCTTGTATTAGTGTCTCTCTGCCTGCATCTTCTTGCGCTTTTTGATCTTTTTCTTTTCTCTACAAGTGCACCTCAGCCTTCTTTTACTGTCTCAGCTATGCATCTTTGTTCTTTGCTTCTGTTGCGCTTTATGCTCTGTGTATTATTTTGATTCTCTGAAATACGCCTCTTTTGTGCATTTCGGCTCCTAACCACAGCGTGCCATTTCCCCGTGTGTAATTCCTCTCTACAACAACATCCATCTCTTCTATGTTTTGTGTATTTATTCTCTCTGTGCATCTTCTGCATCCTTTATACAAAATTCTTTTGCATACTCTCCCCATGTCGAGTGCTCTACCTTATCATCATTGCAACTCTTCAGCTTCTCTGGCAGTTAAACCCATGTGTCCATCATCACTGGGTGTTATGCTGAGATTCTTTAGCCTCTCCAGCAGTCGAGACTCTTCGTCTTCTCTGTCAAAGTTGAGCTCATTCCCTTTGTTGCAGTTTCAGGCTCCAACGGTCTTACATCTGTCAATAGCCTCTATGAACATTCTTCATGCCACTGGAAGATGCCTCAAAACTCCTCATCTTCTCTGGCGATCACCCTAAAGTCTCTTCGAGTCCTCTCACAGAAACCATCAGTTGTTTCTAGCAGTTACACTGTGAACCTCCAAGAAAACGCATCAGCAAATGAATCACCAATTGTCCAAGAGTCATGATTCAGTTTTGCTAACTGAATCGTAACTGATCGATTAACTGTGAAGAGCAACAGTAGCCCTTCAATCAGATTTCCAAGTATCCAATACCATTGGATTACAAGCACAGGGTCTCGCGTTGATTTCGCCATTTCGCAATTCGACATTTCAGCATTTTGACATTCCTGTGGTGAAGAGTCTCGACTCTCCAAGTTGCGATCTCCAAAATGGAGATTATCTTTGTGCTGGTTCCTCCCTTGAGCCTTCATCGATGTGACCATAGGTTATGACCAGGGGCCAATTCTGAACACGCATTTCGCGTTTTGGGGATTCTGTGAAGTGTCGTCTCAACTCTCCATGTCCCAAACTCCGAAATGGAGCTTGTCTCTTCGAGCTCTTCTCTACAGATCTTCAATGATGTGACCACTGTCGATGACCAAGTGCTTATCCATAAAGCACTTTCGTAATTTCACATTTCGGCATTCCTATGATGAAGGGTCTCGACACTCCAAGTCGCGATCACCGAAATGGAGGTTGTTTGCACTAGCTCCTTCCTCCATCTTCTGCAGATGTGACCACCGACTGTGACCATAGCCTTATTCAAAAATGCATTTCGACATTTTGTCGTTTCAGCATTCCTGTGGTGAAGTGTTTCGACACTCCAACTCCCGGTATCTGAAACCTACACCAAAAGGTGTTTTTCGCATTTCGGCATTTCGCGATTTCGCATGTCACGAATTTGAGAGGTTAGGGAACCTCGTTCCTTGGACTTTTCAGTCAGTGAAATGACGATCTTTCGCCACATGTCCTATGGACCCAACGGTCTAGATCTTATCGTGATTTTGAAACTTCGCGGGCCTTCATTGTGTCTGCTTCAGGATTTCGGGGTTCGCTACTTCAAAGGTTAAAGTTCCTTTGATCTCTGATTTCCCGGTATGCGAAACTCCAAAATGGAGTCATTGTTGATGTGCATGTTTCAGGATTTCGACATTTCGCATTTCGCAACTTCGGGACTCCTGTGATGAAGAGTCTCGACTCTTGACTCCTCCAACCCCCAGTATCCGAAACTCTGAAATGGAGTTTACGCTTCTGATCTTTCCATGCCATCAATAATTGTAATCATGCTATTGTTGTTGTTGTTCTTTCTTGTAGACATGCCATCGTTGATGTTGTTCTTGCCATCAATGACAAGCATGCTCTTCTTGTAAACATGCCAACACCAGCAGCATACAAAACCCTAACCCAATGGCCTGGATTAGTCAACAACCCTAATTCCTTAACTAGAAATATAAAACCATCAGCAAAAACCATGTGTCAAAAACCGCCCAACAATGGACACAAAAATTGAGGCAACATGAAAAACAAGGCAAAAATGAGACACATTTCCCGAGATAAAAAAAATTCATGGGGCACTGCCCCCGAACCCCCGCACAGGGGGATTTCTCCTCCCTCAAACCCCCCTGCATGCCTAGAACAACACAGACCCTACTATTCATGCAAAGAATATAACACATACCCAACATTCTCCCATTTGTTGTTTTCTTTTCATACATGGGGTTACAGGGTTACATACTCAACAATCCAGGGCAATAATGCCCATGGATCCTCTACACTAAGAGAACTTCTCAGTGCTCACTGATTTTGTTAATGAATCTACAACATTATTCAAAGTGTCCTTCTTCATCAGCAATACTTTCTTTTCTTCAACAATGTCTCTCAAAAAGTGATATTGAATATCAATATGCTTTGTCTTTAAATGATAAGTCGGGTTCTTTGCTAGAAAAATTGCACTCTGACTGTCACAATCTATCCTTACAGCTTTTTGTACCAACCCTACACCTGAACACAATCTTTGTAACCATATTGCTTACTTACTTGCATGAGTGGCTGTCATGTATTCAGCTTCTGTAGTTGAAAGTGCCATTATAGCTTATCTTTTGCTCATCCAACTTATTGCTCCTCCAAACAGGTTAAACACATACCCACTTGTATATCTCCTACAATCCATATCTCTAGCCCAGTTTGCATCTGTGAAACCATATATATACAATACTCTGTCCAATCTCGGTCTTCCTTGGTAGCACAATCCATAGCTAGCGGTGCCACGCAAATACCTGAAAACCCTTTTTATTGTTGTCCAATGCTCATTCCCCGGTTTTGACATATACCTACTCAAAACTCCCACTGCATGTGAAATGTTTGGTCTAGTATATACCATTGCATACATAAAACTTCCAACTACACTCGCCTGTGGAACATGAGACATGTACTCCTCCTCTTCATGTGTCTTGGGACACTGATCCGCAAATAACTTTACACCAACATGAATAGGAACTTTGATCGGTTTACATTCCTACATATTAAACCTCTTCAATATTGTCTCGACATATTTTCTCTGATTTAACCAGAGTTTCCTCTTTTTCTGATCTCTTTTAATTTCCATTCCCAAAATGAAATTTGAAGCATCGAGATCCTTCATGTCAAATTTAGAGGACAACTGAGTTTTCACATACTAGATAATCTCCTTATTGTTTCCTATCAGCAACATGTCATCCACATACAAGACCAAATAAATCAAATGATCACTAATTAATTTAAAATACATACGATGATCCTCTTTGCTTCTTGTGAAGCCAAGTCCTAGCATATAAGTATAAAAAATTTTATACCACATCCTTGGTGATTGTTTTAAACCATACAGAGACTTTTTCAGCTTGCATACCAGCTCCTTTCCCTTCACAGCATAACCTTTTGGTTGCTTCATATAGATTTCTTCTTCCAGATCCCCATGTAGGAATGTTGTCTTCACATCCATCTATTCTACTTCAAAATCAAATACAGCAGCAACAGATAACATAAATCTTATACAGCTTAACTTGGCAACATGAGAAAAAATCTCACTAAAATCAAGTCCCTCAACCTGGGAATAACCCTTTTCTACTAACCGAGATCTGTATTTCTCCACTTTTCCTTATGCATTAAGATTATTTTTAAATACTCATTTTTTGCCAATGGGATTTCTTCTAGTCAACAACTCCACTAGATCACAAGCCTCATTCTTATCCAAGGCTTCCATTTCTTCGTCCATGGCCTTTTTCAAGAGATTTTCATCCTCTGAATCCACTGCCTCTCTCACAGTTCTAGGATCATCATTAGTAATAGACAAAGAAAAAATTGAACGGAAAGAAGATGGAGTATACCTTTCTGGTATCCTTATTTCTCGAACCGATCTCCTCAATATTGGAGTATGAGGATCTTCTTCTTCTGATTCATGTTCTTCTGTAGAGTCTGATTCATCATCCTTTAAATCAAACTCTATTTTCTCTGGTTCTTCCTTACTTGGTAGGACTTCCTGTTTAACAACATCCTTCATTTCTCTAAATACCACATCTCGGCTATGCACTACCTTCTTAGTTTCTTGGTTCCAAAGCTTATAACCATTGGGACCATCTTTATATCCAATAAAGATACACTTTTCAGCCTTCTTATCTAGCTTACTCCTATTTTCCTTTGGAACATGAAAATATGCATCACAGCCAAATACCTTGAGATGTGTGAGAGAAGGTTTCTTACCAGTCCATACCTCTTGTGGAATCTTGTCATCCATCACTGATGAGGGTGATATGTTGACCAGGTAACATGCAGTACCCACTGCCTCTACCCATAATTCTTGCTCTAACCCGACACCACTAATCATGCACCTTTCTTTTTCCATCAGTGTCTTGTTCATCCTTTTTGCAACTCCATTCTAATGAGGTGTATATGGAGTAGTCTTATGCCTTGCTATACTGCACTTCTTACATAATTCTTCAAATTCATTCCCTCGAAACTCTCTGCCATTATCTGTCCTCAACACCTTAATTGTTTTCTCTGCTTGATTCTCAACAAGAGCCTTAAACTCTATAAACCTGTCAAAGACTTCATATTTCTTCCTGAGGAAACATATCCAAGTATTCCTCAAGAAGTCATCTATAAATGAGACATACTACACAGATTTTCCCAATGATGGGACCGTTACAGGTCCAAAAACATCATTGTGAACTAGCTGTAAAATTCCTTCTTCCCTCAATGCACCAGGGGGGAATCTTACCCGATTTTTATTCCCATATACACATTGTTCATAGAAATCAAAATCCAGATAGCATTTAGATATACCGTCAACCATACCTTTACAGTGTAGTAGTCAAAGACCCTTCTCTCTGATATTCCCTAGTCTTTGATGCCACAAAATAACCTTTTCTCCAGAGACTATAGGAGTTATTTATTCTTCAACTCCAATATCAGGAACAATGGAACTATTACACCCATCACTAATAGTGCTTCCTTGCAGCTTATATAGGGTTCCAAACCGAACTCCCTTCAACAACACCATTGCTCCTCGAACCATCCTGCAGGTTTCTTTTTCAAATATTGTTTTTACCCCTGCATCATCCATTTTTCTTACAGAAATAAAATTTCTAGCCAAACCTGGGATGTGCAGAACACCAGGAAGTGTTCTAATCCTTCCATCTATTAGCCTCAACTTGACTTTTCCTCGTCCTATGATTCTGGTTGTTGAATCGTCACCTATGAAAACGTTACCTCCATCATACCTTTCATATTCACAGAACCACTCCCTGTGGGGAGTCATATGAAAGGATGCACCTGAGTCAACCAACCATGCCTCATGACCTGCATGTGTGCTTGAAGAAGAGAAGCACACATCCCCCTTCTTCCTTGGAGGTATTTTATTCTGTAGAAGGAGATTCTCCGGATCCCTTCTTTTTCTCAACTTTGGATCTACACTACTTCTTGTAGTGCCCTTCTTTTCCACATCTCCAACATACCTTTACAAACATTTTGGGAGATTTAGATCTACCCTTAGACTTAGATCTTCCACTTGAAAACTTAGATCTATTTCTTTATTGGGAGCGTCCTCTTGCAAATAATGTGTATGTAATTTGTCCTTCCATATTCTTTCGTCTCATCTCCTCCGACAACAAGGATGAGACCACTTCATCAAAATTCAAGAAAGTTGTATTACTACTTATGCCCACAACCAGACTATCCCATGAGTCTTGTAAAGAACAAAGTAAACCGATACACTTATCTTCATCTGAAATTTTAATCTCAATAGATACTAACTGACTTACCACAGTATTGAAAGCGTTCAAATGCTCTGCCACCAAGTCTCCATCTCTCATCCTTATATTATACACTTCTTTCTTAGGAATAGTTTATTTACTAGGGACTTAGACTGATACAACTTCCCCAACTTATCCCATAAATCCTTGGTTGTAGCTTCATCTGACACATTCATTAATATTGAATCTAAGAGAGACAGTCAGATTGTGCTCTTTGCCTTCCAATCCAATTTTTTATAGTCATTTGTTGAAGTTCATGTAGGTGCAGTACCTGGATCTACCGCGATCCACTGATCTTTTTCCACCAATAGATCTTCCATCTTGAGCTTCCACAGCTCAAAAATTTCCCCATTAAATTTCTCAATCTCCATTTTTGAATTGCTCGCCATTTCTTTTCACCTAAAAAATCAATACCATAGATCTCCCACTGTAACAAGGCTTATCACAGTCTCAAGCCAAACCCTTGACCACAAAGGCGTCTCCCTAAAGCCAACAAAGCTCTAATACCAAATGTAGATTTTAACCTTGTACAATATTTACTACAAACGGATTTTTAGTAAAAGAACAGAAAAGATACAATGGAAAATACAAAAATTACACAGGTATTTTTCCCTTAGAAACCCAAACCGGGAAAACCAACATATTCTATATTCATTCGTAGTGATACATTGTTTACAATACAATATACATATAGGAGCCAGTGGCATCCAAAACCCTAACCCAATGACCTGGATTAGTCAACAACCCTAATTCCTTAATCGAAAATAGAAAACCATCAGTAAAAACCATTTGTCAAAAAACCACCCAATAATGGACACAAAAATCGAGGCAACACAAAAAATGAGGAAAAAATGTGACACGTTTCCTGAGGAAAAAAAACTCAGGGGTGCTACCCTGGCATGGGGGGATTTCACCCCCCTTAAACTCCAATGCACGTCTGACCCAACGCAAACACTACTACTCATGCAAAGAATATAACACATTTCCAACAAAACATGCATCTAACATACCATGCATTGCTTTCAAGTTGTACTATAACATTGTTGTACCTAGTTGGATAGACCTTAACCCATGTACTTGACTAAAGAGAGAGTTGGTGGAAGCATATTTTAGGCTTTCAAAGAAGGTATCTACGACATCAACATCATCCCCTAGTTTCTTTTGTTGGAATGCATCTAGCAACATTCCCTCTTTGGCTTGGGTATTTCACAAGAAATCATCCATACCAACCTCTATATCATTACCTTCGTCCCCAACATGTGAAGAACTAGCGTTACTATAGAGGTTTTCAATTGGTGACTCGAGACATAGTGGGAATTGAATAGGTGGTTGTTTCGACCATTCTCGATATGCTTCCTCTCCAAGTTGTTCTCATTTAGCAGCAATCTTGCAACTTAACATCATAGTGGGGTGCAACGATAGTTAGTGGACATGTCGCTCATCATCAAAATCCTGATTGTAAAAGTATTGAACATTACATCGATAATATTAGTAACACAATGCATTTAATATGTTCAAATATTATACCAAACACTTGTTAGAAGCATGGACACTTTTTTCCCAGTAATAAGCATGCAACCAACCACTTTATAAAACAAATGTTGAATTAAGCAATGCATTTACATTGGTTCCATTGAAAATCCAAAAATACAATTACTCAATCATCTTTTTCGTATTCCCTATCGGGTTGTCTACATAAAAGAGATCCAATTCACGGTGTAATATTGTTGACCTAGGTTGGTTGTTGGAATATGGCATGTAATGATTGATAAGGTAAAGCAGCTATCCATTTTCATCAAGCATCTACTTGCGGTATCTTTCTCCTGATAAGAGCTTGCAGAATTTTGGGACTACTAGAATATCTTGAGCATCTAAACTTGATCCTAAATCTTGATCCTGCAAAAATCAATGAACAATTATTTAACTGCACCTACATACATAACATAAATTCAATGAGATAAATGAATTATAGATAAAATATAGACGTACTTGGCGTGAGAGAACTTTAAGGACTTCCAACAATATGGAATGAGTTGGAATCTGAAGAATTGGACATTTGATATTATAATTCTTTTTTTCCCATATTTGAGCCAAAACCGTCATCTTGGGAAGCATAGAACAATCTAACTTCAAACATAATTTAAAATAACTTTTTAAAATTAATAGTACGCTTAAACATATAAATATGCATCGACACATATGAATAAACCAAACACACCAATGCATTTAATTTAGCGAAGCATCGAAGAATAACCTTTGTTAGTGCCTCCGCAAAGAAAAACCTCCACAAAATTTAAATGCGAATGTTTTCACTTGCATTCTGCAAATTAATTTTTTTTACGATGTGTTATTACTTACACACTGCACCAGTGCATTTTTAACTATATAGCACACCAACTGAAGAAAGTTAGAAAAATAGTGTGCGCTTACTATTAATGCGTTGAAATTTATTACGGAAAATAAATTGATGCATTATACATACAACTGCACCAGTGCACTACTCAATGTATAGCGCATTGGAAATGTAAGTTTCGAAGAAAAAAATGTGTCGTGTTTATCATCAATGCGCTAAAATGTACAATGAAAAAATGAGTGGGAATTTAAATTTTTTTGTTTATAAGTGAAAACCCTATTCATTCTTTTATTTTTTTGTCAAAATTTAGAAGGGAAATTTGTGCAACAGAGATTATCAACAAAGACCTCTGACTAGGTGGTTTTTTTAAGAGCCAAATTCAAAAGGGATTACTATAGATCACATAGAAATCTACAGAGGATAAATTTCAGGTATATGACTTCATTCTATTAATCATGTTAACTTTTCCCCTATTTGATCCAAATAATTTCCAATGAATTCCCAAACAAAAAAATGGTTTCATAGTTACCTTCAGTATTGGAAGCCCTAATTTCCTCATTGTTTTTTTGCTTTCTCTTTCTATATTTCAAAAGGAGAATTTTTTTAAGGAATTATTTTATAGGGTTTGTTTATTTATATATGGGCATTTCCTATTTGTTGCAACGAAACCACCCACTTCTTTGTATCCCAAACCATCATGTCGTTGTCATTTTTTTTTTTAAATCCTTTTTTGTTGGCTCATTAAATGCTTGCACATGTCTTTCTTAACACCAAGGGGTTGAAGACCTAGGGTTTGTCTAGAGTTGACTAACAAAACCCCAAGGAATCGGTATATCAATCCTCAGCCAAATACTGAAGAAGGTCTCACACGAGACACCATGAGGATTATAGGGACCATCTGGTCTTGTGATGATGATGATGAAGGACTAATCGCACAAAATTCCATCTGGGTTGGAATTCAGACAATCCATTGAAAAGTGCTTAACAACTAACAATATAGAACAACAACACACACATTCAATCGACACATGAGTAACATATCATAAGACCATAATCACTACAGCTTTATTATCTTCATTCCACCATCACAAACATACATTAAGCAATTCATCAATGGACATCAATAGAGTTTTTCTCTCTTATACATTTTCCCATTGTTACATTACACAATACCATGCACTTCTCTTTATACTTTGAAAAATGTAACAGACTTGGACTTACAACTAGAGACATTACAAAACATAGGCTCAGAGTGAGCTTGATGACTTGGACTAACAACAATGGAAATACTTAGAAACCTCAACTAGAAATTAACTGACTAGCAAGCTAACTCTCTTTATGTTATTGTTGCTCCCTTTTATTTGATTCTCGGCTCTAACACTCTATCACTTTCATTTCTAACCCACTTTCTCCTCTAACTACCAATCATGCACGCTTCTATCATCTACATGCATTCCACGTAGCCTATTTGGAACCGTGGAAATATTAACTCTCTTGCCATCTCATATTCTTTCTACTCCACATTCCCTCGTGCTACATGTAGTATTAATTTGGGAAGATTTCCCTAAGATTCTTTTTTTGATTCTAGTGTGCATGCAGGATATTCTTGATTTATGGTGTGCATCACAAAAATTAAATTGGCGTGCATTAGTAGAACTCGAAATAGCATGCAATAACAAAAATTGATCTGACATGTGCACTTCTTGTCACCCCTCGCGCAACTGCTTGAGTGCACGCAAAACTAGAATAGGTTTGCACAACTTTGTTTGTACATGCACACGCTATTTACCCAAAACTTTGGGTGCCAACAAGCCCCCACCACTATTATTTGGCTTTTCCTCAATCCAACTGCCTCATGGAGTGACTTATGCAACGGAATTGAGTAAGAGCAAATCATCGTCATTGAAGAAGTAGAGCATCAAACAAAATTGTGGTTGTAGTTTGCTTTGAGTAAGAGAAAATCATTTGTGTAGGTTGTAGTTGCAACCCAACACAGGTCTTGGAACGATTCAAGCAGACCTCAAGGTAAATGATGGATTTGGACCTCATTGGGCCAGATGCTCAAACTCTCTCTCTTTGAGGGTTTATGTGGTGATGAATGAGGGATATGTTTAAAGGACATCATCTAGAAACTGACCCCCTAACTAAACCAAGTGATACAACTAGAACTTATCCTAGTTACTCGTTGACCTACAAGAAGTAGATCACGAGGAAGAGCTCCATTGACAGAGAACACCATAATACTCATGTCTCATTGTTTTGGTAGGATACGATAGAATACGGGGACCTCCTAGCATGATGGAGAGGATAAACCATAACCTTGGGCTATCCACTTCAACAAAGGTGATTATCCACAGTGACAGGCAAACCGGTATTGAGCTGAGAGAGTTGGTGTGTTGTTTCATATTCGAAACACAATTTAGAGATCTGTGTGATACTTGGATGTGTCTTACTAGTGAGTAAGAGGGTGGACCTATGCCTACCAGCTGATGATGAAATTTTAATCTTCATGAAAACTAGAATATGGGCTCTCGAGGGCTACCTAGACGAACTGGGAATTTCACATCTTGGAACGTCTGTTAAGTCACTACTGCATTTGGGTCAAATTTTGACGGTGTGTTCGACGCAATTTCCACTTTCTATTGTCGGAAGACCGAAAAACCTCGAAGCCCCTCAAACGTCATTTCACATGACGTCATTTTTTCGACGACCACGTTTTCGTCTATATTGCGACATTTCAAACGTGGCAAGAGAGACGTTGCAAACGTGGCAAGACCGACGTTTCAAATGTGGCAAGAGAGACATCTGAAACGTGGCAATAGAGACATCCAGAACATGGCAAGACCGACATCTGGAACGTGGCAAGAGCGACATCTTAAATGTGGCAAGAGAGACGTCTGAAACGTGGCAATAGAGACATCTAGAATGTGGCAAGAGAGACGTCTTGAACGTGGCAAGAGAGACGTCTTAAACGTGGCAAGAGAGACGTCTTGAACGTGGCAAGACCAACGTCTTGAAGGTGGCAAGAGAGATGTCTAAAACGTGGGAAGAGAGATGTCAGGAACGTGGCAAGAGAGACGTCAGGAACGTGGCAAGAGAGACGTCTTATACGTGGCAATAGAGACATCTAGAACATGGCAAGATCGACGTCTTGAAGGTGGCAAGAGAGACATCTAGAACATGGGAAGAGTGACGTTAAGAGGTATCATCTCCGACGTGGTTGCTATGGGAGCGACACTCCAAGATGTCGCAATAGCGACCTTCTTGTAGGTATTTAAAAAAAAAATACAATATCAGTACTAAGAGGGACAGGTACATTAACCT
>ML813387.1:44111-66609 GCA_009831015.1 Picea engelmannii | reverse complement strand
GCGTCCAATTCTAGACCCCCCCCCCATTAAAGGTAGAATGGCAAGGGGGCTCTGGAATGCATCCTTAGCTGTAGATCTGGGCGGGTGGACTCTGGCCATCCATATCTATTCGCTACTTACCCTAATGTGTGCTCGCGCCCCAGCGTAAAACTGGCATCTCTTCCTCACATCAGATGGTCGTTACGGACCCTGAGATTTCCCGAAGGAATCTTGTCCATCCATCGGGACTTAGTCACATGCTATTGTCTCGACATTATGGATCGAGATTTGTCAAGGCAAGAACCCAGGTTTTTGTCAGCGGAACTCCCGAATCCCCAATCCCTGAAATGGGTAATCTCTCAACACGTCACCTCCTTAAATCAAACGATCCACAACTGCTCCGGGGTTTCCACCCAGGAAAATCCCAATCCCTTGTCGCCAGGACTCCCGATCTCGTGATTTCTGAGTCCTTGGAATGGGAGATCTCACGACGCGTGGCCTCCGTCAATCGGACGGCTCAGATCCATCCCTGGGTTTTCACCATGGAAAATCCTAAACTCTTGTCAATAGGAATCTCGATTCTGCGATTCCCGATTTCCTGAAATGGGAGATCTCACGACACATGGCCTCCGTCAATCAGGCGGCTCAGATCCATCCCGGGGTTTTCACCATGGAAAATCCTGAACTCTTGTCAACAGGAATCCCGATTCCGCGATTCTCGATTTCTCGAAATGGGAGATCTCACGACACGTGGCCTCCGTCAATCGGACGGCTCAGATCCGTCTCGGGGTTTTCGCCCCTAATACAGTGGAGTCTTAACCTTCGGGTAACTCCTGACAGATCCAATGGCTGTCAGGTTTTTCAGCCGAGATCTGACGGCTCATAATGGTTCCTACCCATGCATTCTTCCATGACTCCCTGGGCATGGAAAAGATCCACAATCCAGATACTCTCATGAACCTTAGGGATCTACGGTCCTAAACTCTTCACTACCCACAAAGACACCGGAAAATCAAGTGGTAAGGCATTTAACGCCCTACTTTCTCCTACTAATCTAACGGTCGTGGGTGACCACAGATTCCCTGACAAAATCTCGTCCATTGATTAATACCTATCAGGTTAAGATACTTAACTTTCCAACTTCCTCTTACCAAATCTAATGGTCACGAGTGACCACAGATCTCCCGACCGGATCTCATTCGTCGATTCGTTACTTCATCCTTATGCTATCATCTTGGTTTTCAAGAGGATCGTTCCTCCTTATGCAGGGTTACTAAGGCCTTACACCTTCACAACCACCTTCCCAGTTCTTGATGGGCTTTTTAAGGAAGGTATTTCTATGGGGAGAATTACTCAGGGTGCTACTTGAGGTATATAAGGATGTCGTCCTCCCGAGAACCAGGCGTGAACTCTGAATTGGGTCAATACGCACACAAATAACAAATTCATGAGGATATAAACTATACATAGTCTTTCCATATAAATATACAACTACTAGTACTAATCAAAACACCATACAGTCATTCTTATAATGAAATCATTCACAGTTTCACAGCTTATGATCATAATTATCAGAATAAGCACATATATATATTTCAAGATTCCAGAGGCAAAACACTTATCAGAAATAACACCAGGGGTGAAGCAACTGCTGAGAGGGGTGCTCGTTTCCACCCAACCGTAGGCTTAGTGACTCCCAGCGGATTTACCACTAGCCACCCCCGAGCTGAGACCACGATGCTGTGAGATTGCGTCTCTGTTTTCCAGTGACCAGGAGCGAAGGTTGCAATCCTTCCTCTCTGCTATCACTCACTCTGCATATTGCCAGAGTTCTCCCCTCACGTCTGCTCCTGCCCAATCGCTTCTACCCCACGCCTTATCCTCTTGCAAGGTTGTGTGTGGCGTGATTACCCTCGCACTGGCCAGTCATGATGGCTCTACGGATGGGCGGTTCACCTCCCCATCCCTCATTAACTCCTGAGGAGCCATCAACTTACCAGTCTGTGAGGCATTTAATTCAGGGCCAGCGAGCTACTTTTGGTTCTCCGGGCCAGTGGAGTCCAAATACGGTATTAATTCTCGGTGGAAGTTAACGCCGCCTTTTTAGGTTCCTTCCACCGCCATCGTGGTCTCTTTTCTACACATCCCCTCTCAATAGTCCTACAATAAAATTCATAAGGTTATTCACATTTATTAGTTTTCCATAGTTCTTGGCCAGTCCAGTTATTTTTACTAACTGGGGGAAACAGGGTGTTACATTAACATGGACATTGACTTCCTTTTAGATATAATCAAGCTAATGAATGAAATAGAAGGAGAAAGGTATGTACCTTATTAGCGACGTTTGTCCTTGCAAAGTCCTAGCTAAGCTTCAATCCTGAGCTCCCTAATAGGTCCTATAGGACAAACAAAGATACAATGGACTTACTACTCTACTGAGATTAGCTCAAATATAGATCCATCTACTACAGAAAAAATCATATGGAACAAGCACAAGTTTGAAAGAAACTGGCCAAGCATTGATTATTAATGAGAACAAGTAAAGATACTTACAATCCTTTGAATGAAGGTGCAACAGCTTCTTCCAGTTCTCCTTGTCCAACCCCTTTGCTCAAGTAATCTACATTGATTGCTCTGATGACATCTTACTCATGAGATCATAAGTTTCACATCTCTAATCTTTTCCATCCTTCCTTTCACCGTGAGGAGGCCTCCCTATATAACCTTGGAGAGGCCCAACCACTTGAGAGATATTTGGGATAAGTTGAGGATTCTTATCCTTCATTTGAGGATCTTCCCTAAGATCATGCGTTGACCATCTATTCAAATCCAACTACCTTCAAGAATTGAGGGATTCTTCCTTGATTTGCCTCAACAAACCCAAAATTTGCTTTAAAAATGGGTAACGCTCCCCCAAAAGGGTGCACAGGGTGCTCAAACACTCCCCCAAAGAGGCTCAGAGAGTGCTATCACTCCCTGACAGTGGGTAGGGGAGTGCTCCTCTCCAAAATCCATTTTTTAGTAGTTCTTTCAATGGAAAAAGGTTTGTACTCTCTGTCAAATGATTTCTCTTCTTCCAAACTAGTCTTTGAGGTGTCTTAAGTGTCTTTGTGATGTCATTAGAGGCACGACATAGGCAAAATGGCAGTGTAATGTTTGTGACACTTGCAACACTTGTAGTCAATATGCGACACTTGCGGACAAGATGCGACACTTACAACACTTGTAATGACAACACTTGTGACACTATCGAAGTGAGTAATTTTGAGGTGTAATAGATTGCCCCCCAAAGTATGAAGTTAGAAGACGATGATGACTGAAGTACTTTGTAGACTTTTTTGAGCAAGGGTATGGATGCAGAGAAACCGGAAAAATCTTCACACAACCATCAAACAAATATTATGACATGTTTCAAAACCCAAGGCAGGCATACCTATGCTTGAGTGATAAAGAATTTTTAGGTATGGCCGCCATAAAATACACTGCAGATCCATAATTATATTGACAAAATGGTATAGCCACTGCAGATACAATGTGGATCTATACTTATATGTCCTGAACTGATCATAGCCATGAAGAATACACAGTGGATCTACGAGATGACAAGACATAGCCACAAACAATACAAAGTGGATCTAAGTAACAGTATATGTGTCATAGTTCAAAAGAACTCCTTTGAAACCTAGGAAAAGTGTACATAAGAGTGAAAACTCAACCTAGGGTCTTCTTATCGATCCCAATGTAGTATGAATCTAACCATGTGAATAGATGTCTTGATGTCGAACATGGAAAAAACCACTTGATTACCGGTTAATGATGTAAACTGTTAACAAGCGTGAGGGAGATCACCATTGATGTCAACGATTCCCAAGGTACTCTAGTACATCCCGTCGAATGTGAATGAATGAGTTGAAGCCGAACATTCATGGAATCATCCAATCAGAGGTCAATGATGTAAACCCACTGTCGGACACGAGGAGGTCTTCCATTGATGCATGCAGGTCCCAAGGTACTAATTGGTTTCTAAGTCTAGTTCTTGGATAATGTGTTAAAGTCGACAGGAATATACTCGTCAAAGGAGGGCCTTGATGTATCCCCAATCAATGACATAAAACTGACACAGAGATGTAATTGGTAGATCAAATGAACATGGACTGACACGGGTATTGAAACGGGATATTTGTGATGGCTGACTCCCAAGGCAGATACTTCCCTTGAACACCGAGGCACAACAGTAGAAACTTGACATGGACCAAAACACGATAATGCAGTGGATACTGTGAATTTCGTCGGGTGACCCAAAGGAGTAAAAGAAACTCAGAGGATTGGCTTAGTGCAGAGGTTCAGTGGATTAAAATGCATTCAAATACAAAGTGTCATGTTCAAGGGTGATTGTAAGAGTTACTAGTAGTGTTCTCAAAAACTGTTTGGCTTGCTTCTTTCAATTTTTCCCCCATCCAGATAGACGAGTACCTCTTTTTAATTGAACAAGCTCGAGGAGGGTAACACATGCTCGATATGACTCACCTTTGGTAAGTCCCTCTTCCTTGGTTTAGCGAACTGGAAGAAGTATGGGTTCATTCCTGTATGGGCCCTTCAATGTATGATTATTTAACGAGTCCAGAGAAGGTAAACTTGATGGTTTTTCATATTTAGAGAGTCTGAAAACAACTTAAAGATGACTCCAATGTTGTCCTTTTCGTAATGTTAGTCTCACGAGGCTGAAAAAAATATAAATTATCACTCGAAAGATGCCCTTTCAAAACTTTTAACGAGTGGGAAAGGAAGCAAGATCACTCGGAAATCTTTTCATGTTTAGAGAGTCTGAAAAGAGCTCAAAGATGACTCCAAGGGGTTCCTTTTTCGTTTAACCATGCGGGTCCGAAAAAGAGATAAAATTTTACCCAATTGCATTCTCATGTATTTACAATCACGAGAAAGAACAAAGACTAAGCTCAGGATGCCCCCAGTTTGAAAGCTAGGGAATTTACTCTAGAATGATCATCAAAGGCTGGAGACATGCCCTCCAAGCTTCAATTCATTCATCGACTTTGAGGTTGTCACCAATTTCTTTACTAGATGTAGAAAAAGGATAAGGGTGGATGAAATGAAGGTTCAAGAGAGGTGATTGTTTCATTTTTTAATGAGCTTGACACAGGAAAAGAACTATGCTCAGGGCTCCGGGTTCAATCCCCAAATTGTTGTTTCATTTTTTAACGAGCCTGTGACAGAGAGGAAAAATGGGCTCGTGACCTCTGTTTCATTTTTTAATGAGCTTGCCACAAAGAAGAGAAACTATTCTCATGGACTCTCCTTGCTCATGGATTCCAAGAGAATAACGCTCTGGAAGGACACCATGTCAAGGGACAAAACTCGATCATGGCTTCCAAGAGATCTTCGTTGGATGGAAGAAAATCACTCTGGAAGGAACACATGTCTGTTGAAATTACTAAGGCAACTGAGAGGGGGGGCGGGGTGAATCAGTTGCTATTGTGCTTAAACAATATTAAGTCTATTAAGACATTTTTAATCTTTCATCAAGTGACCATCAATATTATACATAATATGAACAACATAAATAATGAGCATCAATCACACATAAGATATACACAGAGACAGATTTTCACGAGGAAACCCATAAAGGGAGAAAACCTCTTCTTCTTTGAAATGATAGGCAGTCTTTTAAGTTTTGTACATCATCTATGTTTGAGCACCAACTCAAAGTAAGGCTACTACCTCTGTTTTACAACTCCAACTTGTTGAGAGCACCAACTCTTTGGTTTCTCTGGCACCAATTAGAAGGAAGCACCAACTCCCTAAGTGTTCCAGCACCGACTAGATGGATGCACCTACTTCCACTTATACAAGCACCAACTCTCTAGTTTCTCTAGCACCCACTAGAAGGAAGCACCAACTCCCTGAGTGTTCCAGCACCAACTGGATGGAAGCACCAAATTCCAGTTACACAGGCTCCAACTTGTATAACAGAGAACACTTGTTCTCCCTTGCATCATTCTGCCACCCTAGTTTCTCTGGCTGCAACCAGATGGAAGCTACAACTCCTTGTGTTCAAGCACCCACTTGAACCTCTGAGGACAACAATCCTCCCTAGCACCTCCCAACCACCCTAAAATATAAAACTTTGCTTTCTGTGAATTTATTACAATGATTCAATAGTTTTCATTTGCTTACCAGGCTTATCATTGTTCAGCTATGCCACTCTGCTCTGCCTGCATCAGTGTCTCCCTTCTTGCATCCTCTTCAGCTTTCTGATCTTATCCTTTGTCTCAGCATGCACACCTTGGATTTATCTTCTTCTCACAGATATGCATCTTTGATATGTGCACTTTCTGCTCTCTTTCACTATTATGTTATATTCAGCTTCTGTTCCTCATCTCTATGTTTTCTTTCCACTGTGCATACTATAATTTTACCTTTCTATGATTCAATTCATTTTTCACTCGGCACAGCCACACACACACAGTCACAACGTATATCTTTTATCCTCTTCCTCTTAGGTTACACCTCAAATATTCTTGGGAAAAAACACCTCAGCAATTGAATCGCCAACCATCCAAGAACCATGATTCGGTTCTTCTAACTGGATCATAACTGAACAGTTAATCATAAAGATCAACAATAGCCCTTTGATCAGATGCTCAAATAACCAGCACCGTTGGATTAAATCCGCAAGGTCTTGCATTTATTTCACCATTTCGGCATTTCGGCATTCCTATGGTGAAGAGTCTCGACTCTTCATGTTATGATTGTTGAAAAGGATCTTAGCTTGGTGTTAGCTCCTCCCTCTCACATGACCACTGATGGTGACCACAGCCTACACCAAAAGGTGTTTTTCACATTTCAGCATTTCAGCATTCATGTGGTGAAGTGTTTCAACATTCCAACTCCCGGTATCTGAAACCTACACCAAAAGGTGTTTTTCGCATTTCGGCATTTCGGCATTCCTATGGTGAAGTGTTTCGACACTCCAACTCCCGGTATCTGAAACTCCAAAATGGAGTCAGATCAACGGTCTGGTATTTCGGCATTTTGCATTTCGGCATTTTGGCATTTCTGTGATGGAGTGTTTCGACACTTCATGTTGCGATCGCCGAAACTCCGAGATGGAATTTAGCTCCACTAGCTTCTTCCCCTCACGTGACCACCAGTGGTGACCACAGGCTACGCCAAGAGGCATTTCGCAATTTCGCAGTTAGGCATTTAGCGATTTTGCATGTCGCGAATTCGAGAGGTTAGGGAACTTCATCCCTTTGACTTCCCAATCAGCGAAATGATGATATTTTGCCAGATGTCCTATGGACCCAACGGTCCAAATCTTATCATGATTTTGAAACTTCCTGGGCCTTCGTCGTGTCTGATCAACGGTCCAGATCAATCCTTGATCCGACGACTAGGATTATTTCACGATTTCACATATCGCGAGTTAGAGAGGTTAGAGCACTCCTTCCTTTGACCTCTCAGTCAGCGAAATGTTGATCTGTAACCATGTGTCCTTCCCAAAGATGGACAGTCCTCCTGCTTTCAGGATTTTGTAAGCCCACTTCACCTTGCACTTTAAAGAATGTGCAGGTTCTCCTGGATCCAACGTCGGTCGGACCTCGGGCTCAGATCTAATGCATGAGATCTGTTCTCTTCTACTGTGCACTCCTCCTATCTGAATTCAGATCTGACGATCATCAGGAAATCTAAATGGGATCCAACGATCATTGTTTCTCTTCACTGTTGAACTTGCCATTGCCATGCCATTATCATTGCGCTGTTGATCATGATCTTTTTCATCAATGACAAACACGCATACTCTACCTCTGTTTGAAAACATGCCAACAATGTCGAGGGTCGTAACAGGGGTAAGGAGATCAGGCTCCAATAGCCCTATCGAAGAGATCACTATGTCAACGACCAGATCCAAATCATTGGAAGTCGAAGGCATGGGAAACGATGGAAAATCAACATCAGGAGGGGAGATAGAGTGTATATCTTCTCTAATTTCTTCACGAGGAGGAAGAAAAGAGGATCAATGATGGTTATAATCCCAAGGTGGCTCATCAATGTGCAACATTTCCATAATAGATTCATCAGAGAGAAAAATTGGGGAAATGTAGTCGATCCCAAACGACAAAGAAATTAACCGGGATGGCATCGAGTAATTGTCGAGTGCCAATAGATGTTGGTCATCCAAAGAGGGAGAAGCGGATTGGATAGAAACGTATGATGTTTTGGTTGGAATAAGTGGCATAGTGTCACCTAGTGCATCGAATTCCAACATACTAGGTACAATCCAAGGGTCAGATGATTCCAAAGATTGATAAGCCACGATCGAAATCATATTGACGATGGAAATATGATGTGTAGTCGGTGGAAGTGGTGTAGGGAAGGTACCCATAAGGCTAGAATATTTTAGCAAGCCAACACCAATGCTTTCATACATGATCTTGTGGTATCCCAAGAAAGGAATGTTGTTCGTAGAGGGAGTGCGAGCATCGGTCGTGCAGAAATCTAAATGATCAGTAGTGACAATTTTTCTCTAATGAGGAAATTGTACACATAGAAAGATCGATGAGGCAACAACAGTCATAGAATAAAACCAACTTCATCCAAGTAACAAGTTGTAATCAAGGGGAGCATCGACCACCTTGACATCAACAGTGACAGTTTTTCCACCCAATTCGATGGGCAGGGACTGTAAAAGCCCATGGGGATGAAAACCTCTCCCATCGAATGTGCGTAACATCGTTGGGGATTTTTTAAGTGTGGGTGACTTTAAACCTTTCCAACATGCTAAAGACATGACACAAGTTGAGGCTCCCTCATCCAGAATAGTTTGGTGGATTTGTTGATTGTGAACAACAACATCAACTTGGAAAGCAAGTTGGTGGGAGAGTCGAGACTTATAATTGTCTAGGTTAAACATGATATAGTTGGATGACTCATGATCAACATTTCCAATAGCACCAAGAGCGTTCTATGTTGACTGGGGCAGTGTTGTAGAACTTCTAACGTAGACATCGCACATGGTGCTTAAGCCAAATATTCAACAATGTTGTAGTTCTAGGTGGCACGTGAACTAGGATTAAAGGTAGATTTACAAATAGTGCTCTTAGGAGGGCGTAAGATAGAGTCGAACGTAGGTTTCTCAATCTAAAGTGGTCCAAATGGAGGATTAACCGATGGAGGACTAACCGGTAAAGTACCGGTACCATTAGTGAATTTTCCTTTTTTCAGGGTTACTTGGTGTGTTGTATGTCTTAGAGAGAGTGGTCAAATTAATCCCACTAAACATATAAATATGTGCAGTCGTTGAGGCCTCATCATGAGGATGGCTAGAACTACCCCCAAGAGAGGGGGTTTGAGCAACCATGGATTGTTGTTGTGGAAAAGGCTAAGTAAGCACAGCGGGTTGTGAATTTCCCTGGAAAATTTTGGCCACTTCATTGCGATGTGGACAGTCTCGAGTGTAGTCATCGTCACTATAAATGATACACGGGAATTTCAGTTTCCGTTGTGGTTTCTTTTCGGTAGCGGGTGTTTGAGCTTGATTTTTTGGTTGTTCATTGTTATTAGTATTTTTTTATTTATTTTTTGTCTTCTTCTTACCTCTGAATTGTTGTGAAGGGGCAGATTGAACTGCATTCACCTTGGAGATATGAGTTTGGGGAGAGGTAGAGGAGAGTGTAGTTGACTGGGAAGTAGATTGATTTTTGACGGAACCGATAACACCGTCCACATGAGATAAGGATGACAGCTTGGATAGATCGATATTAGCTTGAGCAGCATTTGGAAGAAAATCATACAAAGTACCAGATTGTGAATAAAGCAAATCCAAGTACTGAGCCTGAGCAATGGTTTCTTCCTCGGTGGCCACACCACCCATAGTGACATCACGAGCATTTGAGGGTAAAAGTGATTTATTGAACCACTCCACCAATAATGTGTCAGGAATGATTACCTTGATCATCCTTCGTCGTCGTCTCCACTCATGAATATGGTAAGAGATATGCACGGAGTCAGTTTGACAAAGGGAGGTCAAGATTTCAGTACCCATCTTGTAGAGAATAGGTAGTTGAAAGTGCATGAGGAAAGACATGGAAAGGGAGTTGAAATCATGGAAAGAAGCACATGGTAGTTCAATATACCACTTTGTTGCTGGGCCCATAAGTGTTCGCTGGAAAAGATGCAAACATATAGAATCATCCATGAGGTAGTTTGATGAACACCACAAATGGAAATTCATCACATGGTTATTTGGATCTTCGCCAGATTTTCCGTCAAATTTTGGAATATTGGAAGGAAGTTTAGCTGGAATAACTGGCCAAACCGGTGAATGAAAAATAGGATCATTAGTTAACTGAGACAAGTCTGGGAGATCCAAAGTCGCAAGGAAAGGTAGTTGTCGGTTAATTTGTGGATGATACTGGTGTGGCATAGGAACACCAGTAGGACCATAAACTGGGTTAGGTGGATAGTTGTAACCAGTAGGTCCTCCCACATATGGTTGTTGTTGACCAGGATAAATAGGATTCGATGATGGTTGAGAAACATTTGCATAACCCGATGGGTTCTGAACATTATAAGTCGGGTGATTTGTTTGCCCAGAAAGAGGATGAACATTGTTCCCTTGAGGAGGGTAAGGAGTAGATCCTGGAGGCGGATACACATTAGACCCATGGGGAGGATAAGCTTGTTGTCCTTGAGGACTCCAGGTGGTGTTTGGGATGTCGTTCAGATAAGGTTGTCCATAAGATGGTCTGAAAGGAACAAGATTTGATACTCCTCCTTGTGGGTTATGATATGAGTGCCCCCCAACATGGGGTTGGGTAAATGTGCCTCCAGAAGATACTCCCCATGATTGTGAAGGGTTTCCAGCAGACGGATTTTTCCCCCCTGCCAGCAGTGGATTAACGACCGGGGAATGACTGGAAAAGGGAGGTTTCCCTCCTGGAAGAACATGAAAAGGAGGATGTCCCCTGGGAGGGGTAGGCCCGCCATAGGATGGTGGTATTCTAGGAGGGATAGGTCCGCTAGATGGTGGCTTCCCTCCAGTCAATTGTATTTACCTGGCAAGGGGCTGCATTCTTGGGTGAAAATATGTCCCAGCAAGATTGTGCGGAACATGTGGGGCTGTAGAGTGAAAGTTTGTAAAATTGGGGGTAGGGATCGAAGTGCCTTGGGAATGAGTATAGGTGATGAGTCCAGCAGTAGGATAGACTTGTGTTGATGCAACAATAGGGTTAATGACCTGATCGATGGGATGATTCATCATTTGAATAGATGGCCCAGTTTCAACAGGAGGGTCATGAGAATTAAAGGGTTGTCGGAAGGATTCAAAATGCTCATAGAGATTGTGTCCTAATGAAGTCCTCCATACATAACAAGAAGGTGTGGGATTTGTATCTACTGTAGTGGTAGGACGAACAGGAGTCTTATACTCATCACCAAAGGTTGGTTCTGAGGATCCCATATATGTTTTGGTAAAACCTCAGGTAACTGTGGGACCTCTTTGTCTATGACATTCCCAAGGGAGTCTAAACGAAGAAAAAGTGGTTCGAGAGGGGTTACCGACACAGATGTAGTGCGAGGAGTGGGATTCTAAACTATAACCAAAGTGCCTTTTGAATTGTCTAACGGAGGAGAAACAACACTCCCAGCGTCAGAGTGATTTTCTACCTCTCCATGGTAGTTGTCTTCTGGAGGGTTAGGAGGTAAGGGTTGGTAGCCTTTCGAAGGCACCCCTTGCATCCTATGTGATCGGAGAAGAACTTTATCATCTACAGGATCAATTTTGGAGAATAACATTACACGCTAAAAATCTAGGGCCAACTAACAAAAAGAAACAGCATACGCTAATAAAATATAGGAATCAAAACCAAGCAAACAAAACTTCTCTCAATGATCGTACTAGTTGGTGATGAAATCCAACGTCGCATGATCAAGTCAAGAAGGGGCTAGGATATGGTGGAATAGTTACAATGGCAACCTGCTTAACGGACTTTCACCTTGGTGCAAGCTTCCACGCAGTAATTGTGGATTTACCCTCCAAGGAGCCCGAGTGAGTTTGACCAATGTCTAATCCAGGTACAGTGAGAATTCCCTTCACCGTCACCTCATGTAACTACCTAAGGATTATGGCAACTAAGGACACCAACTTGCAATCAGCCCCTGCGTGGGTACAGTCGACAGTCTGATCTAAACGTATGGGTAGGATAACAAGTCTGAAATCAACTCAAGAGGCTCCCACACATAATCGTGGGTATACCTTCAAGTTACCCCTAATATACGATCCGACCACTATAAACAGTTGAACCACGAAGGGATAATCTTCGTAACTCTCCCGAATGTGACCTCGTGCGTAACCCCTATGTGAGAGGGGGATCCCAGAAAGCATATACGACAATTGGATTTGACTCTCCCTATCTCAGGATGCTAATGTTTGTTTTAAAAAACTTTGGAGAGTTGTACTTACAACCTAATCCAAAGTGCTAATCCTAGTCTAATGTTGGTGGAAGATCGTAAAAACAAAAATGTTCTAGATAATTTTAATTAGCGATGATTTTACATTGTTCTTTACTCAAAGGGTGTATGACAATGAAATTGATGGTATGATGACTGAATTCCCAAAAAAATACACAAGAAAATGATAAGGATTCGTTTCTTTCGATGAATGGCTATTTAAGGGAAGGAGAAAAGTTGTTTTCACTATCAAACACTAATATGCAATGTCCTCAATCAATTTGTTTCTCACTCAAATCCAATGTAATGCTAAAAAATTTCAAAAATGACTTCTAATATCCAAACCAATCACTAAAATATGTCCTTTTTCTTATATGTGAATGATAATTAGATGTAAGACTTCTAAATGTCAATCAGACTTCAGGATTAAACAATCAGAAGCAAACCTCACACAAAACAAAAAAATACACTCTCGTCATGAAATAGACAAGAAGAACAAAGATAACCAAATTTGCAAACAAGAACCAAAAAACCTCAAACAAAAGAGGAATGTTGGAAAACTGACCTCAAAGATCAAATGGAAAGGTTCACAGACCATTGGATTTCCTCGCAGAAGCTTCCACTCAGTCAGATAAAGGAGAAGGAAACAACAAGTTAACTCTAGGTCAGCAAAGACAAAGAGTGACTTCAAGGCAAGGAAATAAAATGTCAATTTCCCAAACAAGAGGAGATCAATCCCTAGAAAACAGGGTGTTGAAGGCCAATACCAAGATGGATTGAAAGTATGAGATCCTGAGCAAATGCCAAAACCAAGAAATAGCTTCAGAAGATGAAAAATCTAGAGAATTTCTCACAAAAATGGGGTAGCACTCTGGTGTAAGGGGCACTAGAGCATTCCAGTGCTCTGTTTAAGTCTAAAGGGGAGTTCTAGTGTGCTAAAAGCAACAAGGGGGAGTCCTTTGCTCCAAAAACTCAGAAAAATGCCCAGAGACTCAAAAAAAATCAAAAAAATTCAGTCAATCAGGGTGATCATGATGAAATAAAGAGGCAATCAAACAAATCTAAGAATCAAAATGACAATATGTAGAAGGTCAAATCGGTGGGAAAAGGGCCAAAACAAGATCTGGGAATGGAAACAAAAATCGGAGATCCTCCCGAGTGGAGACACCAATTTCTATTGTAGGTGAATCCCCCTATGGACAAGTGGATTCCCTCTTGGTCTCTAGACTCCTAAGGGCAAGACAGAAAAGTGCTTAACATGGACATTGGCTTCCTTTTAGATCTAATCAAGATAATGAATGAAAGAGAAGGAGAAAGGTATGTACCTTATTAGTGACGTTTGTCCTTGCAAATTCCTGGTTGAGCTTCGATCCTAAGCTCCCTGATAGGTCCTGTAGGAAAAACAAAGATACAATGTACTTCCTACTCTACTGAGATTAGCTCAAATATAGATCCATCTACTATAGACAAACTCATATGGAACAAGCACAAGTTTGAAAGAAACAGGCCAAGCATTAATTATTAATGAGAACAAGTAAAGATACTTACAATCCTTTGAATGAAGGTGCATCAGCTTCTTCCAGTTCTCCTTGTCCAACCCCTTTGCTCAAGTAATCTACATTGATTGCTCTGATGGCATCTTACTCATGAGATCATAAGTTTCACATCTCTAATATTTTCCATCCTTCCTTTCACCATGAGGAGGCCTCCTTATATAACCTTGGAGAGGCCCAACCACTTGAGAGATATTTAGGATAAGTTGAGGATTACTCTCCTTCATTTGAGGATCTTCCCTAAGATCATGCCTTGACCATCTATTCGAATCCAACTACCTTTAGGAATTGAGGAATTCTTCCCTGATTTGCCTCAACAAACCCAAAATTTACTAAAAAAAGGGGTAGCGCTCCCCCAAAAGGGTGCACAGGGCGCTCAAACACTCCCCTAAAGAGGCCCAGGGAGCACCGGCACTCCCTGACAGTGGGTAGGGAAGCGCTCCTCTCCAAAATCCATTTTTTAGTAGTTCTTTCAGTGGTAAAAGGTTTGTACTCTCTGTCAAATGATTTCTCTTCTTCCAAACTAGTCTTTGAGGTGTCTTAAGTGTCTTTGTGATGTCGTTAAAGGCACGACATAGGAAAGATTGCAGTATAATGTTTGTGACACTTGCAACACTTGTAGTCAATATGCGACATTTGCAGACAAGATGTGACACTTACAACACTTGTAATGACGACACTTGTGACACTATCGAAGTGAGTAATTTTGAGGTGTAACACATAGTGATAATAGTGGATTTCATTCAATGTAAGGTGGACTAGGTCCACTATATTATTAAATAAGACCCACTATGGTAGTTAGATATATTAGTATAAATATAATAAATGTAAGAGGACTTACTACAAGGTTCTACATTTAGAAGGTTCTTCCTCTAGAATGTTCCTAGCTGCTTGGTAGCACTATATAAAGGAGTTAAAACAATGTAATGGGAGGTGAAGAGAAGTATTGTATTTGGAGAGGTAGTTTAATAGGATGATTCCCCCTCAAAGAGGCAAGTGAATAGGAGAGGATCCATTCCATAATATGATCCATTGTATGGTGTTTCCCAAACCTAAGGGTTTTATAATAATAAAAATGTGGTTCTTCTATATTGTTCTCTAGATATTTTGTGGTGATTGTATTTTTAGATAATGTTATATACCTAATTAACTCTGCAAATATACTTTCATAAATAACCCTTAATCTCGACAAGAATAAACCAAACCATTCATCAAAATATTGAACACAAGAAATAGCCAAAACCCTTGAGGTAGGGTAACACTATATATTATTCAGTATGGAAGGAATGCACTCCTCAAACAATACTTGCTTGTTACAATATCAATATTCTTCACCATGCTTCAATACATTGCTTACACTTATTTATATAGAATTTGTTATCTCCTAGGAACATTCTAGATAAGGAATCTTCTAGAAATCCTATTTATTATATCTAACTACCATAGTGGGTCTTATTTAGTACTATAGTGGACCTAGTCCACCTTACATTGAATGGTCTCCACTAATAATACATAACCACACTCTCATTAAGTACCTCCCATATTTCCTCCCTAGGTACTACATTCCACCTCCCTTAGGTATGTTTCATCCTTGAAACATGAGAATAAACTATACAATATGACTGAATAAGAGTTGTAGCCAACTAGTACCAAGTACGATCGTCCGTCCATCCTAATGGAAGGCTAACGTGATGCCCAATTGTTGCCTTGCCACCTTGATATTGCTCTGCATCATGTCGATGTTTCCATGGGATTGTTTGTCTAGTTTGATGTCTTCCTGCAGCACTAGTAGTCCTCCATGCACCTCTTGATTGGTTTCATTTCTTGTACCCTGCTGGGGCATAAGTGTGTTGATGCTCACTCCCTTTCCTTAATGATTGTTGTTTCTCTATATGATGTGGATGGAGATATACAACAATTGTAAGAATTGATTCATTTTTCTTTAACTCTGCAACATAGGGTGTCATTGATTCAATGAGCTCTTCGGCTTCTTTATTGTGTCCTTCATGTGGCTTTGCTTCATCTCCTTCTGTAGACTTTGCCTTTGGTTAAACTTTGGACTCTTCAATAACTTCTTTGATCGCCTCTGTGGGCCCTTCTTTCTTACTAAGAGACACATCATGTAATGTGATTTTCTTTTTCTTGTACCACAACTTCAAAAACTTATTTTTCACATTAATATTAATTTTATCCACTAATTATATCCAAGGATATCCCAAAACAATATTTAGATCATCCATATATATAGCGTAAAAATATGAATGCAACACATATTTATCCATATTGAGCTTCAAATCTTTAAAAATTTGAACATTTTCACCCACAACCTGTGTGCTTTGAATATTCTTGGCAGCAATTTGCAATCTATTAACCAATTGAACATTGATAAAATTTTGTTGGAAACTAGGGTTAGTATAAACAATGACAATTTCTTTATGAATACAACCATGAACTTGTAATATAGAGTTTTTGCATGACAATAAGCCCTTGGTGCTCTTTGTATCCCTTTTCCAAACATGAGACCACCTATCTAAAAATACCTTTTCAAATTCTTCAACTGAAAGTGCATGAATCTCCTTAGAGTTAACTCCATTCCACCATACCCTAGTATCATCTAATAAATTCATCCATACCCAAACACACCATCAGTTTCCCCATAAAAACTTTATATTTTTTATATATTCGTCAATACTAAGACCATTGTATTTGCCAATAAAATGCATCTTGCTTGGAATAAATCTTCAACAAAAACTAATGCTTAAAAATAACTTACTATGCAAATCACATGGTTTTTTTCGAAGAAAAAAAAAACCCTGAAAATGGTCAAATTTAAAATGCTCATAACTTTACTTCCCAGACACCATTTCGGCTGATTATTTTTTGAAATTGGGTATTTTTCTGAGAGGAATTCAAATATCCAATTATTTTCTGCAAATTCTAAGAAGAAATTTTCATAAATGAATCTGAAGTGTGCCACCCTTTTTTTTCCTTTGAAACAAAATCTGCAAAATGACCCAAAAAAAATTTCCTTTCTTTGGCCAAGGAAAGAGCTCTGATATCAAATGTTATGTACCTAAATAGATCTGCAAATACACTTTAGAAATAATCCTTAATCTCCACAAAAATAAATCAAACCATTCACCAAATATTCAACACAAAATGTTATATACTTTAATAGCTCTCCAAATATACTTTCAGAAATAACCCTTAATCTCAACAAGAATAAACCAAACAATTCACCAAAATATTGAACACAAGAAATAGACAAAATCGTTGAGGTAGGGTAACACCATATATTATTCCTTATGGAAGGAATGCACTCCTCAAGCAATACTTGTTTGTTACAATATCAATTTTCTTTACCATGCTCCAATGCATTGCTTACACTTCTTTATAGAACATTCTTTGTCTCCTAGGAACATTCTAGAGAAGGAATATTCTAGAAATCCTATTTATTATATCTAACTACCATAGTGGGCCTTATTTAATACTATAGTGGACCTAGTTCACCTTACATTGAATGGCCTCCACTAATAATACATAACCATATTCCCATTGGGTACCTCCCATAAAACCTCCCTAGGTATACTACATCAGGTATCAGAGTAACAGTGATATTGTTGTCATACAAGATCGTGCAACGGGTTTGGCAGTAGATAAGGCAGTCAGGTGCAAATGTACTTTTTCTCTTTTATAATTGGACCACTTTACTAGGTATGGGAGACCTTGTAAGATTTTAGGATATTTGAATGATAAGCTTAGTCGATAGGCATAATATTTCTGTGTATTGTCTATGATATTTGTGGTTTCCTTATTTATGCTTCCACTGTAATGTTTAGTTGATAACTCAACTATGATTTGACTCAATAAGTGATTTATTTGGAATTAACTATCGGGTTTTGGGTTGAGGAAAAAATCAACATGGTATCAGAGAAGTCATTATGAGAGGGAGCCAATCATAGGTTGCACAAATGACAGATCTATTGGATCGGGAGTGTCGTTGTGGGTATTTGAAGGACCAAGCACAGATCCACTATATTTTGTAGCAGATATATCATATCTATAAGGATATCTTATCAGATCGATAACCAACACGAATAAATCGTAGGAAATATTTCATGGAAACAACCATATTGTAGTCAGATCACGAACAACGCGGGTATTCGGTTACAAGTCATGCAAATCATGCGAAAAAATGTAGAAATCAACATAACAGTATCATTGTTAGCGTAGATAATGCAGGTAGAGATCATACATGACAATACAGGAGAAATTTTAACAGAATGTTATCTGATCAGATCTTGAAGATGCCAATTGGATTGAAATTTGAGGATAGGTTTGATGGGGTTTCCAACTACAGTCCTTGGAAGGAGAGTATCATGTTGGCATTGATGGAGAATAGGATCTGGGAATTTGATAATACTCATATCACTCCTCCAACAGAGGTGGAAAAACTGGTCATCCATAATCAAAAGGATGTGAAATCCATGTACACAATTCTTGATGGAGTGAAGGATCATTTGATCCCTCATTTATCGGGAAAGACAACTTCCATGGACATGTGGGAGACTTTGAAGGGAATATTTCAAAGTAAGAATGAGAATTGAAAAATGGTGTTGAGAGAGAAGCTCAGAGACACCAAGATGACAGGATCAGACACGGTGACAAGTTATCTCACCTGGATCTGACAGGTTCAAGATGAGTTGGTTGCAGTTGGGGAGACATTGACTAATTTGGAATTGTTGAGGATGACATTAAAAGGATTTATGAAGAAGTGAACACCGTTCATAAAATGGATCATAGCACATGAGAACCTACCTGATTGGCGAAGGTTGTAGGATGATTTTTTTCAATAGGAACTTCGAGATGAAGAACTGAATGGAGGTCATCATAATAATAATGATGAGAACCTTGTTCTTGCCATCCAGGAAAAGAAGGGCAAGTTTAATAATATTCTCAGTGGAGAGTCTACCTCTCGAGATGACAAGAAGAAGGACATGAGAAAAGTCAAGTGTTTTTCATATCACAAGTTTGGACGTTATGCAATTCAATGTCGAAAAACGAAGAAGGGCGAAAACAAAACACAACTAGAGGTAGTTTCATCGACGAAGACTCAAATGGATGAGTTTGCCAAGAAGTTTGAATAGACAAAGTCATTATGTGTTTCCCATACATCCTTGGGCACCATATCAGTTGGTGCATGGTTAATAGATATTGGAGAGACATCTCATATGACAGGAGCACGGGAGTTGTTCAAGAGCTTCACAGAGTCAGAATCAGATGTGCATGTGGAACTTGGTATGGGGACCAAACATGAAGTAAAGGGATTTGGAAAAGTGTCATTCCGAATAGATTCAGGAGGCATGTTGAGAGTGATGGACATGTTATGGGTGCCAAAAATCAGGAGGATTGTGCTCTCAGTCTCAATGATTGAGAAGAAGGGATTTGACATAACGTTTCAGGATGGATAGATGTTGATCAAGCCCAAATGATCGAGCTTAAACATAATAAGTATTCTAAGAGTTAGAGAGAGAAACATGTATAGGCTAAAGTGCCATCCTATGTGAGCTATGGAAAGAAACAGAAGGAGTAGGTAGCTCTAAAGTTTGAGCAGCTCAGAGGGAGTCAGCCTTCAGGTTCAAGTGGGAAGGAGAAACCTTCCAAGTATTTCAAGAAGGAGTCATGTTTCGAGATGGCCATGCATGATGCTCAGTAGTAGGAAGCTTCTAGGAGCATGATCAGAGTGAGGTCTTCAAAGATGGGTCCAAGTGAGATGGCAGGGATAGCTTATGTTTCAGAGGGAGCAACCAATCGGGTGGATTTGAGAGCAGTCATGGTAGCGGATCTGGTATTGAAGAAAGAGCCACCTCCAGGTGGGAGAAGTACCTTCCTCACTAAGAGGGAGTGTTGATCCATGTAGTATCAGATAGGTAGTTCCACATTAGCTTGTGTCTAGCATGTGGAATATGTCCAAAGCCTTCTAATTGTGAGACTTTACTTTAATTAAAGTAATTGTTAAAGTAAAATTATTTTATTAGTGAGTTTAATTTTATGTAAGGAAATAATTTACTTAGCATTAGTGAACTAAATAATATACATTGATCTCAAGAGAGTTGGGAAGTAATCTCAACTATCAATCACTTTGGAGATTAGGGTTAGGTCATAATGCAATCTTATAAAAGAAAGGCTAGGTTAAAGGAGAAGACGCTTTTAGTGAGAGACCAAGCTCGTAATTTTACATGGAGATAGGAAAGAAGGACTTTTGCTAGTCTGGAGTCATTCAAGAGTGTAGAAGCAAAGAAGGAATTTTTCTTACACATTATATGAATGTGTGAGATCTCATAGAGATTGGGTGAAGATTATTTCATCCAAGTGTTCATGTAGAGAGAGTTGGATCATGAAGGATTGTGATTCAAGGAGATCTTGGATAGGTGGAGAAGGAATTTCATCTAGAGATCTAGGTAAAGGAAGAGAGAGAGCAGTTGTATGACAGAAGGATTGCCCACCATAGACAATGCAAGTTTTCTAGTACTAGTTCCACATATAGCATGGGTTTTGGCATTTCAGTCACACAAATAGCGCAAGACAACATATGTATTAGGGTAACAATTGTTTTGTTGCAATACATGATCGTGAAACATGTTTGGAAATAGATCAGGCAGTCAAGTGCATATGTACTTTGTCTTTTTTCTAATTGGGTTATTTTCTCGGGTATGGGAGCCCTTGTAAGCTTTGAGGATATTTGAATGATAAGCTTAGTTGATGGGAAAAATATCAGTGTATTGTGCATGATATTTTTGGTTTCCTTATTTATGCTTTTGTTGTAATGTTTAGTTGATAACTTAGTTGTACTTTGATTCAATAAGTGATTTATTCAGAATTAACTATCAGGTGCTAGTCTGAGGGGAAAATGAACAATATAAATGTAGATATACTTATTACAGTTTATTTATGGTTTGTAGATGGAAGATGAAGGTTTGGAACATAAAAAACAAGTCGATCAAGAAAACATTAGGTTAAATAAACAAAGTAGAATATCGCCTACAAATGATGAAGAAATTTATGGTGAACCAAGCCGGTTCACCAAGTAAATACCCAATGTAGGTAGGAAAACACGTTATAATCCATAAAGGATAATATATTAAATAATAATGTATATGAATATGAGATGATGAGATACAATAAAAATGAGGGCCTTATATACCCACACAAGGGTGCCCTCCCATGAAGAGATGTGACCTTTCATTGGGAAGGTGTATCTTCATTAATTATTCATTAACTATTATAATGCATTTATATTTATTATTATATATTATGTTCATAACATTGCATTCCCCTTAAAAATGCTTTGTCCTCAGAGCATACTTATGGAAGACTTATCTCTTGCTCTAGCTTGTAATATTGTCTCCTTATTCTTTATTCTTGAATTAGTGATCGTTGAGGACTTGAAATGATAGGATATTCTAAGCGATGTGTAGAACCGTCGAATTGTAAGGGAGTCTGCCCACCTTAAATCGATCTTCTGCACAGTGGGGCTTTTATGGGGTTCTTGTAGACAATTTGATGTATTTTGACTCCCATGATAACTTCTACCTTGAGCATCATTTGTACTGGAGGTAATATTTTTTTACATATTTTTCATTTGTTTCTATGGATACATTGTTTGGTTGAAGTATCAGTTTTTATGATTAGGATGTCTATAAGACATGCTTGCAACTTGATATTTACTTTGTGTACTTGTAGCTTCTTCTTGATTAACACTTGGAATTGAGTCTTCTTCATAGCCCCGGCTTGTTTCTACTTCGACATATGAAGACCTCTTTACATCAACTGAATCCTTTTGAGCTGTAAGGTTGAATGGGTCTGTATTAATTGCTTTATCCACGATCAGATTTTTTCCATTTGAAGACTTTTGTAGTTCCATAGGTTCAGTCATTGTCTCTTTATCTACCAATGATTCCTTATTGATAAGTTGTTCTAACTTGTCCTCTATTGTCTTCTTATCACTCTTTATCTTCTTAATCTGGGTGAGTAAACTTCGATTGTGGATTTTTAAATGACAATTCTCTTCATCTTTCTCTGATAATTTCTTAATAAGATTTTGATTAGCTTGTTCTAACTTATAATTTTGATCTTTTAGGAGAGAGATTTCTTGGTTTCGTTCTAGTAAGGTCTTGGCATGTTTTTTTCTCTCATCTTTAATTTGTGCATGCAACTCCTCATTATGTTTTGCTTGGAAAGAATACAATTTATTCTTAAGTTTCTCCATGACAACTTCATTTTGTAAATTAATATTGGTCTCTTTATAATATGCTAGTTCGTCTTCCAATTTCTTGTAGTCATTTTGATATTCTGTTAGAATAAATGGTTTTCGACCATTTGTGCATTTAAAATTTTGATTTCTAAAGGATTCTTGAAAATTAAACACCATTGCACAAAATGGACATTTTGCCAAAAATGTAGGATTATTTATAGTTGTCATAGTTCACTTAGTACTT
>ML813387.1:25557-41826 GCA_009831015.1 Picea engelmannii | reverse complement strand
CCTGTCACAACCTGTACTAACAATCTGTATCAACATGTACCAACAACCTATACAAATAACATGTCACAACAATCTATCACATCAACCTCATCAACCAAATCAGATCTACTCACCAAAATCAATAACCAAGACAACTCTCAATCGTATGCACAATATCACCAAGATGTGCATCAACCAAGACTACTCACAAACATCAACAAGATGTACCAAGATCAAGATGTTCTTCTAATAGTATACCAAGTCATATATGCCACATCATCCATAAACCATGTGCCAACAATACTAATAGAAAGTGCCTCTAACAATGTACCAAGCATGTATCAATCATGTATCAACAATCAAAATATGACTCATCAAGATGTACCAACATCACCATACCATATACCTCATTTATGTGCCAACTCATCAACTATATGTCCCCACATGTATCTCAACCATATACCAATTACGACATATACAAAATTCTTTTAGCAATACATCACTCTATCCATAAGCCAAATACCAGAAACCCTCTCATCAAACCATGTGCCAAAAACCTCACTATTATGTAGCCTCAAGTGTGTATCAATCATATGCCAAGACCACTAAAAAATGCCTCTCACAATGTACTACAAGATATGCCAATAAAACTTAGACATGCACCAAAAATCAGATTTGCCTCGAAAAATTCATTACAACAAGTTCTATGCAACCAATAGTGTCTCTAAACATGTACCAATAATGTGCCTCAATAGATAAATGATATACCTTTAGCTAGTATCACATCACCCATTATGTACCTCATAAACAAAGTGTCATAAATTCACTGATAAAGTACTTAACATGACCAGAAATATACCTTGATAGAAATGCCTCAATCTATACCAATATCTTTAGTAACAAGAGAATAACATCTTCATCAAAATTTACCTTACTCTCACAGGACTAGTTTTTGGATTAGTCAACAACTCTAACTTTCAACAAGAATAAGTACATACCTATGAGGAATGAAGATATGAAACTTGTACATAATATTCTTCAGTATTTTCTCTACAATTCCTCCAAGTTTCATTGCTTGGAACCTCCCAAAAAATGGGTTATAGAAAAAATGGTAGACCTTGTTGACTTTTGGCTTATTCTAGAGAGAGAACTTGTACGGAATGCCACGTGCTCAATATTTGATATCTTATTATAAAACTTGCACACAAAAAACTAATGCATGTATTATTTCCATTTCAATTGGACTCACATCATTTTGATTTTCTATGAATAAGTTATGACCGTTTTACCCGAAACACCTATTTAAAACTAGTTTCGGGACTAGTCAAAAACCCTATCTTCCATAGCGTGTATCTCCCAACATACAACGACCTAGAAGCTAAAATTTCTACTACATGTACCTTGATATGTTGTCTCAATATCCTCCATGTTTCACTATCTGAATCATTTGAGAAAAAAAAATATTGTGAAAATGGTGAGATGATCTATAAATAACATACCTTAGAACACACCATTAAAAGACTTCATCCTCCCTTGGATTTTCAGCCTTCTTTACTTCACCTTACCTATGAAATTTACCTCGGATCTTCTTGGTTACCTCAGTCACTTACAAATATTCAATATTCTCAATAGGTGCTAATAAGAGACCCTTGCTCTCTTATTTATACTCTCCAAGTAGCTTCCTCTAGAGGTTATATTCTAATTGTTTTACCCAACTTTCTTCTTTTAGGTATAACCCACTTCTAACTACTTTGTCCACTTACAACCACTTTATCCACAAATAGTAAACTCACCATTTCTAGTTGCAACTAATTTACTTTTAATTATTTTCTTATTGCAACAACTTAACTCATGATTAATTAAATTTTTGTTCAACCACTTTGACTACTCAACCTTCTTGTTACAACTACTTTACCCATAATTAATTAATTTCTTGATCAACTACTTTGACTATTCAACCTTCTTGTTATGACTACTTTACCCATAATTAATTTTTTTTTGCAGCCACTTTGACTAGCAAACATTTCGATGACTTTCTAGGAGCTTCTAAAATAATTGACTTCTTGTTGACATTCTAGAGGCTTCTAGAATATTCTTGAGGGTCCTCCAACTTCACAAGGCCATATCTTACTAATCGTGAAGAACCACATGACGTACCATATATCACCAGAAATGGCATGATGTGTACTATACATATAGAATAGTCTTACCTACATATTCATTGATCTTCATGACTTTATACCTCAAACAAACTTGGGTCCCTTACCCAAACTTCTAGAGCTACCAAAATGTGTTACTGGACATACTCAAGGGTTGACATCAATCTAAAATATCACTCTCGAAGGGTTGACATCAATGACAACCAATTGTCCATCAATATAAACCAATTTTCTGACAATCTCCCCCTTTGGCATTGATGGCAACACCAACATTGATGGCAAGACTTAGTCATGACAACACTAATGCTCATACTTCTCATCAATGTTTCTATCTCTCCCTCTGTGACATCAATGGAAAAGGGTATCTCTCCTTGGGGTTGCTCCCCCTTATTGAACTCTCCTTGGGGATACTCCTCATGTCTTCATGCCTCTAATTACTCTCTCTGTCCCTTTGACAAACGATTAACTCGCCCTGTCAATCTGACATTGTACCTTCTCTAACGAATCTTGGTTAAAAGAATAGCTCCCCCTGTGGGTGTGTCCCCCTATCTGTATGCTACTAATATTCCTTTTTGGACTTCTCTGTGTGTTTTTGTGTAGATTAGTATAGGTCTTTCTGTACCTTCCTCCTTTTGGAGTTATTGTCCATTGGTGCATCCTTGTGTAATCAATTGACATATATTAAAAGCATTCAAGAATAAGCATTCAAATATTCTTGTATCATTATCATCCATTATGATAATATTTCTTTATCTTTGAACCACTCTCTGAACCAATCTATGAATCCAATCTTCCATGAACTCATGCTCTCATCCACATTCATATATCTATCCAAACCTTCTAATCCATCTTTGTCCATAATTTCCCAGACTCTGCTACTCAATTGTCCACAATGTTGACCCATCTGTCCATGTATTATTATGAAGTCTTCTCAGCTACAAATGATCATCAAATGTGTCCATTGATCTTCTCTAACTGCATACCAAACTCTACATCCCTGGAACAACCTGTGCTAACAATATCTATGCCTTAATACAACCATAAACTTCTTCTTGTGTAACTACCAACTGACACCTGTGTGGGAACACTGCTTTATCAATCGATCAATCTATTATTTTGTACTTCTGTTATCAAACCACTTTGAAGTTGTCTCTATCAAACATCTACAACATCATACTTCAAATTTCTCGAAAGATACTCTCTAATTTGTAGAGTTGTTTTCTAGACTCCCCATGCTCAACATTCATAATACTGGGAATCTCCAAGCCAGATGGCTCAAAAGAATACCTTCCTAAAGTAGTCTCCATCTTTTTCTGTAGACTCATCATCTCTCTGAACTCTAAATTTTCCCTTGCTTCCTATGGATTGATCTCGTTCTATAATTCATGAAAGTACAATCTCTTGAACCTGTTCCTTATTTACTTGCTCTTCTTTTATTTCATTTCTTCTCCAAACGTTTATGTATCTGACATCTTCCCTTTTCTTTGTAGATTTTTCTTCATCTCGTATTATTTTCGATCTTGCAATCTCTGGGACCTGGTCTTTTTTCACATGTTCTTCATTATGATCTTGTTTTCCTTGTGTTTCTCGTACTATAGCAAGTCTTGTGATTTCTGGCATTTGTTCTTCTTTCACTTGCTCTTCAGGGACTTGTTCTTTATTCATGTGCTTGTTTTCTTGTTCTTTTCTTTTCCAAGCCTCAGTATATCCTATATTTTTTTCTCTCTTCATGGATGGCATTGTCATGCTTCTACAATTCTGAGCTATGTGACCATAGTTGTGGCATTTGTAACATTCAATATTTTGTGGGGCCACATAAGTATTTCTTGTTGAGTTTTGGTGTACCTTGGGAAGTGGTCCCCTTGTGGTTTTGGGTCTCTAACCACAAGAGGAAAATACATTGGGACTATATACGTTGTACTTTATGTCTAATTCCACTTTGACTTCACTTAAGTCAAAAAGTTGGAATTTTGGCACTTAAGGCAAAAGTGACATTTTATTCACTAAGTGGGTGAATGAAGGGACATAAAGTGAACTTAGGAAACTTAACCCAATGTGGGTTTTGAGGTGATATTATTTTGGAGAGATCTCACTCATTGATTATAGATGGATTGGGGTGATCCTAGCCATCGATTTCTAGGTTTCCTTATGGATGGCTCAAGAGGGGCGCATAGGGCCAAAAGAGGCTCATTCACTCATTTGTTCACTTGGAGAGTTTGAGAGAGAGCATTGAGATGAGGATGGATGATATGGTTGAGGGAAGATTGGGCACCTCCTTTCATGGAGGACTCATGGAGGCTTAGGCCCTCTATTATTTGTGGTGGTGGTTCTAGCTTTGAGGAGGGTGCACTTGAGGAGGAGGGCACTTACTTAGCAGGCACTAGCTATACTTGGATGATCACAAATATGTCAGTTTCATTAGAGAGGTAGCACACAACATTTTGTTTGTGTGCAAGGTATTCTTCATCAGTGGAAAGAGGATCCAGGGCACATTTTTTTAGTGGGATTGGAAACAAAGGAAGAGGGCACACTGCACTTGGGTGCATATCTTCTTGGAACCCTTAGAAAGGCTTGAGAGGAGCTTGCTACTTGTAGAGGTTCCATTGTGTTTTCTTACTTGTTGCATCTCATGCTTTATACATCACTTATATACACTTTCATTCTAAACTAGTTTTCTCGGGGGGTGGGGGGGGGTGTTTATCCAGGGTCATGTTGACCAAAAATACATGTGTTCATTTTTCATGTATGCTTAGTGTTTAAATCAGTTGTAAGAGCTTGTAAAGATTCTAGAGGAGTGTTATATATTTTGAGGTTTGCATGTACTAACACTTGGTTACTAAAAGTACTTGCAAGGGAACCTTAAAAGAGCATATAACCATCAGTTTGAGGGCATAAAATTACTTGAATGTTTTCTTTCCTAAAATAGGAGCAAAGGACAGCCTTGTTGACATAACTTAGAGACCAACAAGAGGTCATAAGACAGGATTGTTGGGTGGCCCTCATAGTTCCTCAAAAATCTACATGGTGTCAGAGCCTTGGTGGCTAAGTTTTGCTAATTTGTAGAGCATACAGTGGGCAATTTTGTGGGACTGTTTTGAACATTTGTGGACTGGCTCTTTTCACACCTGTGTTGATAGGAGTGAGGTTGATTTTGGACAGCTTCTTTTTAGACCTATGTTGACAGGAGTGAGTTTGTACTCTTTTGCAGTGTGTAGCATCAGTGTGAGTTTCAGTGGACAACCATATCAGTGTCTTAGATGAGGGCAAAGGATAGGATAGTTGGAGCTAGAAATTGGTCCCCTTGGAAGACCAATATCATATTCATCATGGAGGATATTGAACTATGGGATATAGTTCAAGCTCCCATGGTGATTCCTCCTGCACCTTCTCAATCTCCATTGTTGGATGCATATTTCAGAAAGAATACAACAAAGGTGAAGAGGACTATTTGTGATGCAATGAGAGACCACGTCATACCCCATTTGACTGGGAAATACTATGCCTTTGAGATGTGGGCCTCATTGTGTAAGCTTTACCAGAGTCCCAATCAGAACCGGAAGATGGTTCTGTAGGAGAAACTCATGAGCATTCAGATGCTCAAGTATGAGTCGGTGACTTCATACCTTGGAAGATTTACAGAGATTCGAGATGAGTTAGCAGTAGTCGGAGAGATTGTGGATACGGACTTTATGGTGAGGAAAACTTTAAACAACTTTTCCAAACCTTGGGGTTCATTTGTGTGAGGCATTGTAGCCTAGGAGGTCATGCCCAGTTGGGAGAGACTTTGGGATGACATCATACATGAGGAGATGAGATGCAGCTCTGGGTCTTCAGTATAGAAGTATATATTTGAGGGTGATGAGGATATTTCTTGGACAAAGGAAAAGAAGAAGGTCGAAAGGGGTGCTAGACAAGGTTCCAAGATGGGGGCCAAGCCATAGGAGAGTGGCAGTGGGCAGAAGAGAGATATGAGAAAAGTGAAGTGCTTTGCTTGTAAGAAGATGGGGCACTATGTTGGATAGTGTCCCAATAGTAATAAGAGGTTGGGTGGTACATCAACTAAAACAGATGAGGAAAATTTTTAGGTACAGTTTGAGAGGGAGTGTGCCTTCCTTATTTTTTACACTTCAGTTGAGATGACACCTAACATTTGGTATATAGACAATGAGGCTACAAGCCACATGAATGGTGTTAGAGAGCACTCCACTGACCTCAAAGATCCAGAGGTCAAGATGGATATTGTTCTTGGTGATGACATGATTGTCAGAGTTGTTGGGCGTGGCACAGTTACTTTTCAAAGGGAGAGTATGCCACCCATTTCGTTCATGGATGTGTTGTATGTCCCTGGGTTGAAGAAGAATCTGCTATCAGTTTCCACCCTCCAGGATAGGGGTCTTGAGGTGTCCTTTAGAGGTACATAGGTCCTCATACACCCTAAGGGGTCTCGTCTCACCTCAGGGCAGATGATTAGAGTGAGGGATGGTAAACTATACAGATTTTTTTTTTTAGACCCTACATGCTTTGGCAGCGAGTAGCGACAGTAGCAGTCAGTTGTGTGAGTTGTAGCATCATAGGATGGCTCACCTTCATCATGGGGCTCTTGGAGGGTTGAGAGAGGTTGTGACAGGAGTGTCATAGTTGAGCTTAGAGAATTAGGATGTGTGAAGAGGGTGTGCGCTTGGTAAGTTTACCAAGGATGTTTTCCCCAACAGTGACACCAGGTTAGCTAGGATATTGGATTTAGTACACATAGATGTGTGTGGGCCCATGTATCATATGTCCTTGAGTGGTTGTGAGTATTATCTCACATTCATATATGACCACTCAAGGAAGACCTAAATCTATTTCCTAAAGGCCAAGAGTAAGGTCTTCAAGAGGTTCTAAGAGTTCAAAGCTCTTGTGGAGAACCAGACAGGAAAGAGGATCAAGTTCTTGCGGTCAGAAAATGGAGGTGAGTATGACTCCACAGAGATGATCGTGCCTTACAACACCTAGCAGAATGGGTTTGTTGAGAGGAAGAGCATGGACATTATAGGTATAGCGATATCTATGTTGCATGATCGGACTTTTTCTTTATACCTTTTGGTTGAGGCGAGTGCTACTGCAGTTTATCTGCAGAATAGGAGTCCCCACAGGATTTTGGGGAAGAAGACTCTTAAGGAGGCCTTCACTGGTAGGAGGCCCGATGTTAAGAAATCAAGATTTTTTATGCTTGACATACTCTCATGTCCCCTTGTAGAAGAGGAAAAAGCTAGACCCCATAGCTCAGGAGGGGATTCTAGTTAGGTACTCAGAGGTCTCGAAGGCCTACCGGATCTACATTCCATCACAGCAGAGAGTGGTGGTGAGAAAAGATGTTATATTTGAGGAGGATAGAGCCTTCAATAGGTCTCTCAAGTTGAGAGACAGTGTTGAGGAGTTTTCAAAGATACATATTGATGTTTCAGAGGGAGCACAGCCTCAGGTGTTGAGTGCACCAATTTCAGGGGTGACAGGGTCACCTTGCACAGCTTCAGGTTCACAGTTGCAGGGGGTTCAGGCAGAGGGTGCAGAGGCTTCAAGATATTAGAGTGTTTGGATTAGATCTAAGGTGGATACTCTTGGGTGTAGAGATATTACTTCTCCTTTGGTTACTCCAGGGAAGAGGAAATCGAGATGGTTTCAGCAGACCCTGAAGGAAGCAAAGGAGAATATAGGAGAGCCAAAGAAACAGTTTAGAGAGAGTAGAGCACCAGATTGGCTTGGGTCCTACTAGGAGATGGTGATGAGCATCACAAATGCAGAGCCTAAGACATTTACGCAGGTCCTTGAGTAACAGGTTTGGTGAGAGGCCATGCTAGAGGAGTATGACTCCATTATGCAAAATGATGTATGGGAGGTGGTGTTGAGGCCAATGGGCAAGTCAGTTGTGACTTCCATATGGTTATATAAGACTAAGTATGCTACAAATGGTAGCATAGAGAAGCACGAGGCTCAGCTTGTGGCACGTGGATTCTCTCAGGTAGAGGGAGTTGATTATGATGAGACATTGACACCAGTTGCGAGATACACTTCCATTCGTAGAATTATTTCCATAGTGGTAGAGATGGGTTGAAGGATACATCAGATGGATGTAAATATTGCATTTCTCAATGGATTTATTGAGGAGGAGGTGTACATTGAGAAGCCACATGGGTTTGATGTGTGTGAGAGAGAGTCTCATGTGTGCCTTCTGAGAAAGGAACTATATGGTCTAAAGCAAGCTCCTGGAGCTTGGTATTCGCACATTGACTCATTTTTTCTTCAGATGGGGTTTGAGAAAAACGATGTTGATCCTAACCTCTCTTACATAATTAGAGGTGAGGACATGCTTATTATCATTATATATGTGGATGACTTGTTCATCATGGGAGCGAAGCATCTCATAGTTGAGTGCAAGTTGAGCCTTGCATCAGAGTTTGAGATGAATGACATAGAGTTGATGCATTATTTCTTGGGCATGGAGGTATGGAAGGAGGAGGGTCACATCTTCTTGGGACAAGGGAAGTATGTTGCATACATCTTGAGAAGATTTCAGATGGAGGAATGTGGGCCTATGTCGACACCCATGGTCACCAACTAAAAGAAGATTAGCGCTTCAAATTCCCAGTTGGTGGATGCTACAGGATACAGGTAGTTGATCGGATCGTTGATATTTTTTTTTTCGTGAACACTCTCAGCCAATACATGGTGGAGCCAAGGACTATTCATTGGATTGGGGAAAAACATGTTTTGAGGTACATTGCAGGTTCAATGGATTATGGTTTGGACTATGTCAGAGAGGAAGGAGTGAGTTTGGTTGGCTACACATACTCAGACTGGGCAGGATGTGCTATTAATAGGAAGAGCACCTCACGATGTTTTTTTGGGTTAGGTTCGGGACTTGTTTCCTGTTTCAGATGGAAACAGAAGTCAGTGACTTTGATTTCAGTCGAGAAAGAGTATATGGAGGCTAGTTAGGCCAATTGCGAGGCCATTTGGCTTCATAAGTTGTCGGTAGGATTGTTTGGTCAGGAGTTGCCTCCAACTGTCATTCACTGTGATAATCAAAGTTGTATCAAAATATCTAAGAATCCAGTGTTCCATGACAGGTCGAAGCATATAGAGATCATATACCACTTCATCAGATATTGGGTTCAGTGAGGGGCAGTAGAGCTTCAGTACATTCCAACTGATGAGCAGGTTGCAGACATTCTCACCAAGGCCCTGCAAAGGGGAAAACATGTCTACTTCATAGACAAGATGGGCTTGGTGAGAAACACTTTCCTCAGTAAGAGGGAGTATTGAGTTTTGGTGTACCTTGGGAAGTGTTACCCTTGTGGTTTTGGGTCTCTAACCACAAGAGAGAAATACATTGGGACTATGTACCTTATACTTTATGTCTAATTGCACTTTGACTTCACTTAAGTAAAAAAATTGGAATTTTGTCACTTAAGGAAAAAGTGACATTTTATTCACTAAGTGGGTGAATGAAGGGACATAAAGTGAACTTAGGAAACTTATCCAAAAGTGGGTTTTTAGGTGAGATTATTTTGGAGAGATCTCACCCATTGATTAGAGATGGCTTGTGGTGATCCTAGCCATCCATTTCTAGGTTTCCTTTTGGATGGATTAAGAGGGGCGCATAGGGCCAAAGGAGGCTCATTCACTCATTTTTTCACTTGGAGAGTTTGATAGAGAGCATTGAGATGAGGATGGAGGCTATGGTTGAGGAAATATTGGGTGCCTCCTTTCATGGAGGACTCATGGAGGCTTGGGCCCTCTATTATTTGTGGTGGTGGTTTTGGCTTTGAGGAGGGCACACTTGAGGAGGAGGGAACTTACTTAGCAGGCACTAGATATACTTGGACGATCACATATCTGTCGGTTTCATTGGAGAGGTAGCACACAACAACTTGTTTGTGTGCAATGGATTCTTCATCAATGGAAAGAGGATTAAGGGCACATTGTTTCAGTGGGATTGGAAACAAAGGAAGAGGGTGCACTTCACTTGGGCGCATATCTTCTTGGAACCCTTAGCAAGGCTTGAGAGGAGCTTGCTACTTGTATAGGTTCCATTGTATTTTCTTACTAGTTGTATCTCATGCTTTAGACATCACTTATAGACATTTTCATTCTAAACGGGTTTTCCTAGGGGGGTTTTATCCAGGGTCATGTTGACCAAAAATACTTGTGTTCATTTTTCATGTATGCTTAGTGTTTAAATCAATTGTAGGAGCTTGTAAATATCTTAGAGGAGTGCTATATGTTTTGAGGTTTGCATGTACTACCACTTGGTTACTAAAACTACTTGCAAGGGCACCTTAAAAGAGCATATAACCATCAGTTTGAGGGCATAAAAGTACTTGATTGTTTGTTGTCCTAAAACAACAGCAAAGGACATCCTTATTGACATAAATTATATCCCAACAAGAGGTCATAATATAGGCCTATTTGGAAGCCCTCATAGTTCCTCAAAAATCTACATTTCTTACTTGAGTATTTCTTTCATAAGCCTTGAAATCTCCAACCTTGTTTGAGGTGTGGTCCTTCTAAAATCATGCTTTGGTTGATCACAATTTTCTCTTCCACTGACTCCTTCATTATGAGTGAAGCTTCTTGGTTGTCTGAATGTGGAAGGTATTCTTTGATGTCCATCTCTTATGTAGTCTTCTTCTTGAGTCTTCTATCCTTTTGGAATATTCTTCTTTAGGGGCTTGAATTCTTCCTTATTTATAGAACCTTTGATGACTTCTACATAACTCTTAGGACTCTCTTCAATTTTTCTTTCTGATGACCTATGACATTTCTCTTCAACTATATTTACCACCTGCATCCACTCCCCTCGCTCTCGAAGATATTATGTAACTTATCCCAAAGTTCTTTAGTTGATGAACATTTACCCACTTTTTCCTTTACTGAATCATATAGTCCTTCCAAAATGAAATCCATTGCAATTTTGTTATTTCATTTCGGTTCCTTCTTGGCTATGGTCTTTTCCCTTTCTGAACTATCATATCATCTATAAAGTGATTACCAAATATCATACCCATGTGCCTATAAAAATATTTTTGTCCTTGTGCTCCATATCGCATACTCTAGACCACTCTGACCATCAAACGTTGGTACTCCATTCTCAGTGTATTCCATGATCTCCTTCCAGTGGTTAAACTATTTCCTGAAGGAACTTGCTATGATACCAATTGTTGGATTATTGAGAGGGGGGGTGAATCAATAATAAGCAATTTATACCACTTTTAGTTTTATTTTATATTCCTTTAAGTTATTCAAAAAATTTCACCAATTCATCATATTATTGCATCATAAACATTAACATCCATTAGTGCATAATAGACAATAATAAACTCATCCACACAATACACAGTACACCAATATTTACGTGGAAACCCAATGCGAGAGAAAACCATGGAATGTTGTTCTTATATGTCAAATAATTACACTCAAGGAAGCACCAACTTCTAATTCTCCAACTCCAACTAGAAGGAGGCTCCAACCCCTAGTTTCTCAAGCTCCAACCTGAAGGAATCTCTGACTCCATGGTTTCTTAGGCTCCAACCAGAAAGAGACTCCAACCCCTAAGTTCTACGACTCCCACCAAAAGGTGGATACAACCACCTAGTTCTCAGGCTCCAACCTGAAGGAAGATCCAACTCCATAATTCTCCGACTCCAACCGAAAGGAGGCTACAACCCCCTTTCCTTGCCCCATCCTGCCACCCTTAAATATAAATGCCAAATGTAGACAACCTGTCATTGTCACTAAATCAACCACTGCCATTGTTACTTTGTCAGTGTCAAACTATACCAATAATATGTCACAACTTGTACCAACAATCTATACTAACAACCTCTCACAACCTGTACCAACAATATGTATCAACCTGTACCAACAACCTATACAAATAACCTATCACAACAATATGTCACATCAACCTCATCAACCAAATTATATCTACTCACCAAGATCAATCACCAAGACAACTCTCCACCATATGAACAATATCACCAAGATGTGCATCAACCAAGAATAGTCACAAACATTAACAAGATGTACCAAGATCAACTTGTGCTTCTAATAGTATACCAAGTCATATATGCCACATCATCCATAAACCATATGCCAACAATACTACTAGCAAGTGCCTCTAACAATGTACCAAGCATGTATCAATCATGTATCAACAAATCAAACCATGACTCATCAAGATGTACCAACATCACCATACCATACACCTCATGTATGTGCCAACTCATCAACTATATGTCCCCACATGTAACTCAACCATATACCAATTACGACATATACAAAATTCCTCTATCAATACATCACTCTATCCATAAGCCAAATTCCATAAACCCTTACATCAAACCATGTGCAAAAAACATTATTATTATGTAGCCTCAAGTGTGTATCAATCATATGAAAAGACCACTAACAAATTCTTCTCACAATGTACTACAAGATATGCCAATAAAACTCAGACATGCACCAACAATCAGATCTGCCTCAAAAAATTCATTACTACAAGTTCTATGCAGCCAATAGTGTCTCTAAACATGTACCAAGGATGTGCCTCAATAGATCAATGATATACCTCTAGCTAGTATCACATCACCCATGATTTACCTCATAAAAAAAGTGCCATAACCTCATTGATAAAGTACTTAACATGACCATAAATATACCTTAACAAAAATGCCTTAATTTGTACCAATATCTTCAATAACAAGAGAATAGCATCTTCATCAAACTTTACCTTAGCCTCATGGGACTAGTTTTTGGATTACTCAACAACTCTAACTTTCAACAAGAATAAATTTGTACTTGTAATGAATGAATGTCTGAAACTTGTACACAATATTCTTCAGTGTCTTCTCTGCAATTCCTCTAGGTTTCACTGCTTGGAACCTCCCAGAAAAGGAGTTATAGAAAAAATAGCAGACCTTGTTGAATTTTGGGTTATTCTAGAGAGCGAATTGTACGGAATGACATGTGCTCAATATTTGATATCTTATTCTCAAACTTGCACACAACAAACCAGTTTATGTACTATTTCCATTGCAATTGGTCTCACATCATTTGGATTTTCTATGAATAAGTTATGACCATTTTGCCTGGAACACTTTTTTAAAACTAGTTTTAGGACTAGTCAAAAACCTATCTTCAACAGTGTGTATCTCCCAACATAAAACGACCTTGAAGCTTAAATTTCTACCACGTGTACCTTGATATGTTGTCTCAATATCCTCCAAGTTTCACTATCTGAATCATTCGAGAAAAAAAGTTATTGCGGAAATGGTGAGATGACCTTTAAATAACATACCTTAGAACACGTCATTAAAAGACTTCCACCTCCCTTGAATTTCCGGCCTTCTTTACTTCACCTTTCCCTCTGAAACTCACCTCAGATATCCTTGTTTACCTCAGTCACTTATAGATATTCAATATGCTCAATAGGTTATAATAAAAGACCCTTTTCTCTCTTATTTATACTCTCCAAGTAGCTTCCTCTAGAGGTTATCTTCTAATTGTTTTACCCAACTTCCCTCTTTTAGGGCTAACCCACTGCTAACTACTTTGTCCACTTACAACCACTTTATCCACAAATAGTAAACTCACAACTTCTAGTTGCAAATAATTTATTTTTAATTATTATTTTTTTGCAACAACTTAACTCGTGATTAATTAATTTCTTGTTCAACCACTTTGACTATTCAACCTTCTTGTTACAACACTTTACCCATAATTAATCAATTTATTGTTCAACCATTTTGACTATTCAACCTTCTTGTTATAACTACTTTACCCATAATTAATTTTTTGTTGCAACCACTTTGACTAGCAAACTTTTTTATGAATTTCTAGGAGCTTTAGAATAATTGACTTCTTGTTGACCTTCTAGGGGCTTCTAGAATATTCTTGAGGGTCCTCCAACTTCACAAGGACATATCTCACTAATCGTGAAGAACCACGTGACGTACCATATATCATCGAAAATGGCACGACATGTACTATCCATCTAGAATAGTCTTACCTACATATTCACTGATCTGCATGCCTTTATACATAAAACAAACTTGAGTCCCTTACCCAAACTTCTGGAGCTGCTGAAATGTGTTATCTGACATACTCAAGGGTTGACATCAATCTACAATATCACTCTCCAAGGGTTGACATCAACGACAACAAACTATCCAAGGGTTGACATCAATGACAACAAACTATCCAAACCAATTGTCCATCAATCTAAACCAATTGTCAGACATAATTAAAATATATACATATAAGTGCATTGTATTCTTATGAACTCACTAGATGATGTGCACCATAATATAGAAATCGTTGCATTTTGAGGAGTCATTCACATTGGTGCACATTAATTATAATAATGCACCGATATGAACTATTGAGAAAAAACACCATTCTGTAAATGACATAATGCACAATAATATTTATCATTTCAAAATTGTACAGTTCTTATGTTTAAAATATACATTGGGGCACTAAATATAATGTATGCATTGGTGCGTCATTTTTATTATACGCACCATAGCTATAAATGTAATGTATTCATCGATGCTTTCGATATAATATATGCATCGATGCTTAGTAAAAATAATGGCACCGACATCTCACCTCAAATATTCTAAATTTCACTACCCTTTGACACACATGGTAAAACAGACACTGGTATGTACTAATTGTACAAGCATTGGGGTACATGCTATATTAAATGCATTGAGGCCTAGGATAACTTAAACACATCGTTGCGCACTATAACTTAAATGCACCAGGGCATACAAAAATTTAAAATCATTGGTGCTTCATACGCAAACAAGGAAGAATAGTTGCATAGAAATTATAAGAGCATCGATGTTGTGCATACAACGAAAAAGGTGAAACTAGTGCACAATAATTATAAACACATTGGTGCATTTCTATTATATTAACGCATCAGGGCAGGTTTATAAATAGTGCATCGGTGTGTTTTGACAATAAAATCACCGGATAAAAAAACAAATTCTCCAAATTTTGTAACATTAAAAACTTATGCAAGAAGGTTTTCTCCTTGCAATGCACTTTTGGTCATGTGGTGTATTTGGAAGGAATTTCTTGTCTTGTTGTATAATTGGAAGGAACTTTTGGTCTTTCAGTGTACTTGAAAGGATTTTTTTGTATTGTTGCATAATTGGAAGACATTTCTTGTCTTGTTGTATAATTGGAAGGCAAGCTTTGGAAGGCACTTTTGGTCTTGTGGTGTACTTGGAAGGAATTTATTGTCTTCTTGTATAATTGGAAGGGACTTTTGGTTTTTTGGTGTACTTGGAAGACATTTATTGTCTTGTTGTAAAATTGGAAGGGAAATTTTGGTCTTTTGGTGTACTTGGAATGAAATTGGTCCCTTTAAACATGGGGAACCTAAGTAATCAAGGTCGAAAGTCTTCAAGGAAAAAAAAAACCATTGAAAAGGTAATTGAAGGAAGAGAAAAGGAAAGGATATGTATGACAAAATGCAAGCTTTCAACAAAGGGAAATCCAAATTGCAACACAAAATATGCCGATGTTGTTTCTCCTCCATCAGCGTAAGAAAAGCGCAAGATTTTAGTAGAGGCCAATTGTTATAGCCTTAATTTCCACCCCAAAGGGTCAAAGAGGAACACAATAGAAGATGAAAGCCAAGACATAGCTCTAGCGTAATATTTAGATCATTTTTACAGGGTGTAGCTTGTCATACATGGACAAGGAGCGACTTGTCACAAGTCAACTATAGTGCAACCCATGACACCCTCTGTAACCTTCTATATTTACAGAGTTTCAAAGAGGCAATTGAGGGATTATTTGATTCTTCGTGGCATGATACTTGGAACTCACATATTTTGGTTCTTCATTGGTCTCTAGAAGATCTAGAAGCTCTCCCAAGTCTCTTCCAAGAATATATATAAAGAAGGAAAATCTTGAGCATGAGTAGAAAGAATCATTTACATATCTATGTTGACAAATTCAGAGGTGCTACTCCATCTACATCAGTTGAAGTCAAGTTTCCTAGCTTTGTTGAAGAAATAAGGAGGAGAAAGGAGCAAGGGGAAAAAATGAGTGCATCTACACTAAGAGG
>ML813386.1:75350-109170 GCA_009831015.1 Picea engelmannii | reverse complement strand
TGGGGTACATTCTCTTATCGGAAGATGCATTTTGGTCTGAAAAATGTTGGAGCTATGTTTCAGTGAGCCATGTCTTTTTCTTTCCACGACCTCAAACATATAGTCGAGGCTTATCTCGATGATTTAGCATCATGATCTCACAAGAGAGTTGATCATCCCGCACACCTCTGACTTATGTTTGAGCGATGTCACAACTACCGGATATACTCTAATCCAAACAAATGAATATTTTTCATAACATCGGGTCATCTGTTAAGTTTCATAGTTTCAACAACAAGGATCATGGTCGATCCTCTAAAGGTTGAGGTGATAGTTCAATTGCCTCCCTCGTGCACAATCCCTCATCTTCAGAGTCTAGAGGGAAAGGCGAACTTTTTACGATGTTTCATCGTGAACTATGTCAAGATCACAAAGGGTTTTGTGCATTTATTGAAGAAGGATGTTCCTTTTCATTGGGATGAAATCACGCAGCGCTCTTGCAAAGTGTTGAAATGTGCCCTCACATCTACCCCTCTGCTTCGGCCACCCAATAATAATAAATATTTCTTATTGTACTTGGCCACTACGGAGTCGACCATCAGTATGGTATTGGTTCAGGAGGATGATTTTCTCTCAGAATATGTGATTTATTACCTGAGTCGAGGCTTTGTTGGACCAAAACTCAATTATTCCCACATTGAAAAACTTGCGTTGGCAGCAGTTCATGCTGTCCAATGGTTCCATCATTACATCTTGTTTTGCAAGACCACCGTCATTGCCATTGTGAATATGTTTCAATACATGTTGACACAATGTGTGATCAATGGAAAGATCAGTAGATGGATAGTTATCCTCTAGGAATTTGACTTGGATTTTGTCTCGGAGAAATCCAAAAAGTCATTGGTCTTTGCAGAACTCAACTCGGAACTTTCAATCGAATAAGGAAATGTTATACTTGAGGAGTCACCTATCAAAGGAGACATTTTTTTTATCACATCTTTGAACCTCTGGTACGGAGATATACTAGTCTATATCCAGACTTTGAAGTGCCCTACCTATGCTTCTCATGATGAGCATCACCATATATGCCATTAGGCCAAAAACTATCTCATACTCAAGAACACTCTGTATCGTCAAGGTGTAGATTGCATCCTTCGTCGGTGTCTCACCCATGAAGAAGCGAAAATCATGCTTAACGATTGCCACATTGGAGCATGTGGCGGTCATTTTTATAGGTTGGCAACAACCCAAAAGATTCTACGAGCTGGTTACTTTTGGCCGACATTAATCAAAGATTATGTTGAATTAGTCAATAAGTGCCACCCGTCTCAGATATTCTCTCGGAAGATGAGTGCACACCCTGCTCCCATGTTTCCCATCATCATAGTTGCTCCCTTCACCAAGTGGGGGATTGATTACGCTACATGAAACCCTCCTTCTGCAAGGGGGCACCATTATATCATCGTAGCAGTAGACTACTTCATGAAGTGGGTCGAAGCTATGCCAACGTTTAAAGATGATGGCGAGAACGCAACTCTCATTTTGTTTAACCAGATAATAGCAAGGTTCGACGTCTCGAGAGAGATTGTCACTGACCATGGAAGTCACTTTCAAAACAAAATTATGCCTAAGTTAACATCAAATCTTGAGTTGAGGCAAGAACATTCATCACCCTACTACCCAAAAGAGAATGGTTAGGTGGAAGCTGTGAATAAATCCCTTAAGACTATTTTATAGTGAACGATCAATTCAGCCAGATCAAATTGGTATTTGATGTTGTACTCAACATTATGGGCCTATTGAATGTCTGTTAAGACTACAACCCATTTCTCACCTTTTCAACTCGTTTATGGGCTAGAAGCAGTCTTGCCTATAGAGTGTCAGATCCCCTCTCTAAAGTTGGCAGTACAGTTATTACCAGACACTTCACCGCTTGAAGAACATTTATTATATCTTGAGCAACTCGATGAGAAGTGTCAAAATGCAGTCTTGGCTAACGAGGCTCATAAAAAAAAATTCAAGTGTCATTATGATCGGTTAGTCCATCCTCGTATTTTCTCTTAAGACGACCTTGTCATAGTCTATGACCAAGATAATGACCCCCTAGGGGCAGGCAAGTTCAAACCCATGTGGTTCGAACCTTTCATCATGAAGGAGGTTCTAAAGAAGGGTGCTTATCATCTAGTGGACTTTGAGGGAAATGATTTGGCGGAGCCTAGAAATGGGCTCTACCTCAAGAAGTATTACTCATAGGTGGGTCTCCTTGGGTGACTTCTTGTAACATATGTATAGTCTTATACATTTTCTTTTTAGTATTTTGTCTTTTTGGTTTTATGGACGTGTCATTTTTTATGTCATATTTTTCACTGTGGAATATGTCAAGTGAATTAGAGGTTCTTGTTGGGTTTACGTATAGTGCTAACCGACACATTTGGAAGCTTTCTTCCGCAGCTTGGGTGATTTTCACACCTTAGGGCCAATTTCTATCTTCACTTTGTATCTATTTAGGTGACACCACAAACAATGTCACCAAATACAACACAGTATTAGAGTTGCTTCATAACTCTTTGTCACATGGTATCTCTCACCTCTAGGTATACTTAGATGCTCAGTTGGTTGTGTCTCAGTTACATGGGGTTTACCGCATTTACGATCCTACACTACACCGATGGTTCCTTAGGGTACGTCTCCTAGAATGAAGCTTTGCTTACATTACGTATATCCATGTTCCTAGAAGATTGAATCAAATCACAGATACTCTATACAATCATGTATTAGATTGGCATATTGCACACATGTAAGAAAAAGCACATGCACGCACATGTAAATACATTTGTAAAATAGATGTAATCCATAAGACATAAAAAGATGAAAAATATCCATATATATCAAAAAATATCAAAGTACATGGGCAGGTGCAAGCACCTCAAAAATATGTCCAATCAGAGTCATGGGGCTTATGCCCTAAAAAATATACAAAAATTTCTCTCGACACGTAAGTATTCAAACCTAGCTAAGGGTGGGGCCTGTTGGCCCTGCCTTAGTGAACAATGATGTTTTCCAAATGCCAGAAGAGCTGGACCTAGGTCCGTGGCACCCCAACTACGTGAAGTTGCATCGATGGTGGGAGATCCTCGATCTCTGCCATAGGGACTGTATAAGTGAGTGTAGTAAGTTTTTGCTCTACCCATCTCAATACTCTCCCAGCCTATCTGGCTGGAGGGCCCCCTACTGTTGCTGCTAGTCCAGTGGCTCCAGCTGGTCCTGCCTCTAGTCCAGGATGTCGCCTAGTCCTCGAGAAGTCTGTTGGATGCACTAGTCACACATCTTTACATAACTGATACATGAGTGTCACATACTCTGGTATACAAAAAAAATATATATATAAAAAGACATAAAAATTAAATAACTTTGAAAAGAAAACTTACCCATCTCTCCTCGCTTCGCTTCGGGAGGTATAGGCATGCCAGGATCTCTAGAAAATTTGATCATGGCATAGGGGTAGTCCTCTATCGCTGGAATCTGCCGTGACCACCAATCAAAAAAATTGTCATCGAAAGCCTGGATGGTACTCCCTCTCCCCTGTCGCAGCAACAACACCGCTCATCTACATAGTGCTAGGAGAGAGGCCCCATGCCCTTGCATAGTCTCTCGAGAACTGAGACTGGGTACCCTCTCAAAGAAAAAGGAACACAAAATGGTCCCAAAACCAAAGTTACGATGCTTCTGTATCCAACGCTCTGTTAGTTGTCTCTTCATGAAATCTAGCATGGTGGTACTCCAATCAAAAATCTGTGCATTTAAGCATTGTATCGCACAATGCATGTGCACCCGGGAAGCCTGATGTAAATTTGTGGATCTAGTAATCCGACCAATAATTAGAACTATCAATTTGAATGATAGGTTGTTGATCTTATGTATAGGCACCTGAGAAACCACTTTCTCAGTATGAGCCTCACAATGGATTCCAATCAACTCCACGATGTTGTGCGTCTTGGGGGAAAAAGTACGCAAGTTGACTGTGTCCCCTATCCTCGTGAGACTAGTCAGTAAGTAAATATCTTCAGTCATTGGAGTCAACGACTGCCCCTTGAGCATGAATGCCTCTACGTCAGGATGCCAATAATCTATCAATGCATTTAGCAACTTGGGTTGTTCCCTCATAAACAGACACTAAAAGAACTTTAACAACCTGCATTGTGACAAAACAACAATAGCAACAGGGTCTTTGGAGACCAAAAAATCAATGTTCTCATGCTCCCTCTCTTTCCAATGCACGTACATCCTACAAAATGACAAGTGGATGGAGATTTAACTCTTTTTTTTTTCTTTCTTTCACTTAATTGAGGGTGTACGCAAGTTTTCTCGAGGATAGTTGCATGTGCACATGGGAAATATATCTTCTAACCACATGTACACACGGGCTATGCTTGGACAACCTGTGTACACACAGGACCGACCTTTTTAAAGGTCAATGCCCCCCAAAAAAACCAAAAATAAATACAAAAATGAAGAATGGAAATGCAAGAGAGGTTAGTCTGTACTTACTTGGTCCAAATGGAAGTTATTTTCATCAACTGAAGCTCCTGGAATCAACTATTTCAGAAAAGGGGTGTTTTTTGACTTTTGGTCAATTCTCAATTTACAATGGTGATAATGAGCTGCCAACTTTCTATTTATAGATTTTTTTTCCCCTTTTTGTCATTTTTTCTAGCTTGAAAATCATTCAGTATGGTTCTTGAGTTTCTTGGGGGATGTTACGATACATGTTACTTTGGGTATTGGGAAGTTTTTCGAGATTTGGGTCAGTTTTAAAGGTATTTTGGTAAAAAGTCATTTTTCCAACTTTGTGCATATAAGGTAGGATTCCACCTCCACTTGTTGCACCTCGTTGTCTTTTTCTCTTTGCCATAGGATTGATCCCACCGAATTGTGACACAAAACCCTCACTCCTTCTATAGAAGTGTCGTAATTTAGTGGTAGATCTTACCTTCACATGGATGCCCTAGGTAGATCCTGGTTGCATTTTGGTCTCCATGCCGTCACTGATGATTATAGGCTCGGGAGTCCTTATTAGTTTTTCCTAATTACAAGTTTGAGCCTCATTTGCATGATTCATTATTACTCTTGACATCACCCTCGGGACTTCCAAAAAACAACGGGTCTTATTTTAAGCCCTTTTCAGACCCTCTAAACATGAAAAGATTGTTAAGCGATCTTCTTTCCCTTCACGCTCGCTAAACTGTAATTTGAAGGCATGTTTGTCCAATGGTAGTTTACTCCTTTTTAGGTCTAGATGGTCAAAAGTATGAATAAAAGTATACTCTAGAAGCCTCAGTTCTCTAGAAGAGTACTCTCAGGTATAATTTTATCCCTTTTTCGGGCTTGAGGGACTAAATCTACGAAAAAGGAACCCCCACGGAGTCCATAGTTAGGCTCTTTTCAGACTCCCTAAAAGTGAAAAGATGGCCGAGTGACCTTGTTTATTCACACTCATTAAATTGGTCGAGAAGAACATCCCTTATGGAGTCCATAGTTAAGCTCTTTTCAAACTCCTTAAATATGAAAATATTGCCGAGTGATATTGTCTTTGTCACACTTGTTAAACTGATTTTGAATAGACTTTTTTTCGGTGCTAGTATATCCCTTTTTCAGGTCGACTAGACTAACTTTGAAAAATGTACCCTAGTGGAGTCTTCTTTTACATTTTTTCAGACTCTCTAAACATGAAAAACCACCGAGCTTACCTTCTTCGGGCTTGTTAAAATTCCATCGAAGGACATTATCATTGTGTCTTATTAATCGCATTTGCATTCCTACGTCTTTGGCCTAATTCTGGATCCATGTTGCTCTCAACTGAACCATTTGAAGCATGCCTTATACACAATCCTTGTGGAACTTTTCCTCTGTGTCTTGACACCTTGACCGATGGAGGATTTTTCCCTAGTGTCCTTTTCCTGCATATGTCCCCTTTCTCTGAGCATCAATGTGTTCCTTGTGCTTGGAACTAGTATGTCTGTGACACTCGATCCTCCTTTGTAACGTAGCATTTTTTATTCTTTCTCAAGCTTCCCAAGATTATTGAAAAAGACAAAAAAATCAAATATACCCCAAAAAGAGGAAGGAAAAAGTATTTTCTTTTTGTTGACAGCACAATGAGTCACCCTTGGACAAAGCACATCCTTTCATTTGTTCGTCAAGCCCTAGGATTCAATATGACCTTAGGAAGTTGTTCTCGCTAAAAAGAGTTATGTCCTCCTCTGTCTGGTTACCCTTCCAAACATATGGAGAGTTCTCATTGCCTCCTACATCATGAACTTATGTCAATTCCATGCTTCCTGAGTCTCATCTTTTGTCGTGCTTTCATCCAAGGGAATTCTTACTAAACTTGACTCAACCCTTCTGCAGTTTGTCTCTTGTCCTCATGCCCGACCACCCCAAAATACCAATCAAGTCCTTGTTCAAAATCAATGAAGTTCTCTGCACTGATCGCCAAGATCCTCTTGTCTGTTCCTAAAGAGCCGTCAAAGACCTCTAGGTAGTGAAGTTATACACTGATATTACACTCCTACCCGAGTTTTGAAGATTTTGAAGTTGTTTCTTGAGCTCTGAAGACCTCATCTCCAGCCATCAGGCATCATTGGATTCTTGAATATGGATACCATACATGTATATCTTTTGAATTTGAGATGTAGATCCATTGTGTACTACTCGCGGATACACTTTATATAGTTTTATGACATGGATCTGCAGTGTATTTGATTGACATCCATGATTTTATTTCACCCCAAGCATGGGTAAGCCTGCCTTGGTGAGACAAATTGTTATTTTTTGCAAATGGTACCTCCTGAACTCTAGTTCCTAGGCTCACTCACTTTGTACATCGGTGAATATTTGTAATGTATTTCGGCCATCAAATTCTCTTCTGACCTCACACATTAGGGGGCATCTGTTATAACCCTAAATTGCACAAGACATGCATACTTGGCATCAAGCCATCTAACTTGCTATCTTTTCCAAGCCATCACTAAACAAGCTCTTCAAAAACCATTTCTTTGAAGGTGTACATGCCCTGCACCACTACTGCCCACGTACACACACTTGCTTCCCCACTACAACCCACGTACACTCACAGAATATTGTGAAAAATGGAAAATTGCATAGGATATTGGTTTTTGGGTTGTTACTTAACCGTTTGACTGCCCATAGCCAGTCACCCCAACCATTACTATCTCTTCTGGCCTATAAAAGAAGGGGTTGGGGTCCCATTGTAGAGAGAAGCATGGGAGCATAGAAACTCTGCCCATTTCTGTATTCCCCCTTTGCCCCAATATTCGGCAACCACATTGTGAGTTTGAGCCAGAATTTCCTTTTTCTCCATTGCAAGCCCTTGCCATTCCCCTAGAGAGAACTTAAGAGGAGAAGGATATGTGGAAGAAGTTGGTGCATTGTAAAGAGGATCCCAGGACTGAGTTTGAGGAGCAATGTCGGTCTCATATTGTAAGTGACTTTTGTGAGATTAATATAAAGAAGTACTTTTTTCTCCTGCCAAATGACGTCTTAAACTTATATGATTTTTTTACATTTCTTGTTTATGATGTCTAACCCACTAATCCATATGTAAAATGCATGCTTGTAGTTTCTTGTCTGTCTTTTGGTGAATGCAGGTCAGCCTTGGGAGGAGACTTGCAGTCAGGAAACAACTAAGCCCAAAGGGATCGACATAGGATGTAGAGTTTAAGGTATGCCTACCGGATCCCTATACCTTGTCTTTTATGTATGATTGTGGGGTAAAGTTGAGATAGTTGATAAAAAGTAGGAGACTTTAGATGGTTAGCTTTGCGTACATTTTAGAACCCTGGTGTAGTCCGTAGAGGGGTTTTCGTGCTATAGCATATATCTCACGTTAGAGTTTCAAGTAATGATTACAAATGAAGGAACTATCAATTGCTTAGGAAAATTCCATAAGATCAATCTTACTATGGGGGAATATTTAATGAATAGTCCAATGATTTCTATACCCATGGGTGGTGTTGATTTCATACTAGGAGTCCAATGGTTACAATCATTTAGAACAATAGATTTTAATTTTCATGAAATTTTCATTTGAAGGAAAGGAAATTGAGTTAAGGAGTATCACAAGGAAACCTAGTAAGGTGATAAAATCTAATGGCATGATAAAATTATAGAAAATGAGGCATCAGGGTGTAATTGTACAACTATGCTTACTAGATGTTTAAACATCTAAGCCATCTATTCCCATAGATCTCCAAGGGATTAGTGATAAGCATTCCAAAGTATTTGAATTTATTCCCAAAGTTCTTCCACCCATTCATGATCATGATCATGCTATTCACCTAATTTCTCGGAGTGTTCCCCCTAACCAGGGATGATTTTAAGGATGGAAATTTGTTTCAAAATGTAGAAACCTTGGCGAATCTTACTAATCCTTCATATGCCACCTATAAATGTTTGGTGATATTTTTGTAAAAATATTCAAATTTATAAGGATTTTATATAGTTTTTATAAATTTTTGGCGATTTTTAAGGTAAAATAATTTTATCCTATAGAATTTGGGTGAATAATTTTTAAAATAGTGAATCTCGTTTGTGGAAAAACCATGGAAAATTATCCCATGAGAAAAATTTAGCCCCTAAAATCATCCATGCCCCTAACATCAGGCCTTACAGATACCCTTATGCCCAGAAGAGTGAAATTTAGCATATGGTTGAATAAATGTTAGAGGCTGGAATTATTATGCCTAGCCAAAGTTCTTACTCTACACCAGTGGTAATGGTACTCAAGAAAGAGGGCTCATGGCATATGTGTTTAGATTATAGAGATATCAACAAGATCACCATTAAAGATAAGTTTCCCATTCCTACCATTGATGAATTGTTAAATGAAATACATGGATCAATCTACTTCCAAAAGTTGGATCTCTGTTCAGGGTATCATCATATTAGAATGAAGGAAGCAGATATCCCCAAAAAAACATTCATAACTCATGAAGTCCATTATGATTTTTTTTTCATGCCTTTTGGACTTACGAATGCACCTTCCACATTCCAAGGGTTGATGAATTCCATTTTCAAGCCCTTCCTTCGAAAATTTATGTTAGTATTTTTTGATGATATACTAATCTATAGAAAGTCTTGGGAGGATCATGTTCGACATGTTGACAAGGTGCTACAACTACTAAAGGAGCAACAACTATATTCCAAACCATCCAAATGTTTATTTTGGCTGAAGGAGGTAGAGCATTTGGGTCATATTGTATCTCATGGTGGTGCAAGGTAGACCTTAACAATATTAAGGCCATGATGGACTGGACAATTCCTAAAACATTGAAGAATATTAGAGGATTTTTGGGTTTGTCAGGTTACTACCACCAAGTTTGTTTGGAACTATGGAAGAATAGAAACACCTTTTGGTGTAGACCCCCTTCTCTCCTAGGGGTTGTGCAACCTCCTGGTCATGGTATTCTATTCAGGAGTCAAACGACTCTCTGAAACCTTGTTGATTTGGTCCTACTTTAGACACAGACCCTCTCAACTTCTTGCAAAGGCTTCACTACACCCACGACCTTCCCTTTCACGCTCTAGGAAAATCTTAGAGTATCAGGTGTTAGCACCTTTTATATCATACCCTCCTCTGATGTGACCTTGGGTAATGAACACATGATTGCGGGCTTGGCCATAAGCGGTTTGAATTCAAACTACTTTTTGGCCTGCAATTCTCCTCGAGCCTCCACGTGTCCTCCTAGTGAAACCACGATATGGATTGCGGTCTGCCCTTGACTTTTTAAAGTCTGCACAACTTCTGTCCCCACAATGTGAGATGACCATCGATATCATGATCTTGACGGTGCTTTCAAACAGACAATTGAGATCTATCCTCTAGAATCAAAGTTTCATATCTCCCTTTCTTCGATCGACGACTGTGATCAATTCAAAATTACAGACTTCGAAACTTTCAAATATCAAACCTTGGTTTCCTTTGCAAGGAAATCTTCCAGAGAGGAAGATCTACTGACACTTGTCCCCTTCGATCGATGGCTACCATATTTGTGGTTCTCTTGACTTTAGGTTTTTGAAACCTCAAACCTCACCTTCTTCCATACTCCAATCTTCCAGAGAAACTGATATGTAGGCACCTGTCCTCACAATCAACGATCCATCTTCTACCTTGGGTGTTTGAACTTTCAACCTAGATCAATGGTATTGATACCCTTCTCTCAATCAGTGGTCGAGATGTCCTCCAGGTTCCAGACTTTGGAGATTTCAAATATCAAACTCCACCCTTTCCCCAATGACTTTGTCTGAAAGTTATAATCCACTGACGTGTGTCCACCTCAGATCAACAAATGAGGTTTACTTTGGGTATTTTCCTGGAGTGCATGGATTCATGCCATGTCTCCCCTAAATATGATGGCTATAGATCTTTTCGGGACTTTACCTGGAGTTCTCAGATATTTTCCACATCTCCTCCAGATCCGATGCTCCATATTCACTTCGGGCCTTCGGAGTTCAGCAATCTCAGTTCTCAAACTGAAAATCCCACGACAAATTTCTCGAATCTCTTGATCTACTGACATGTATCCCTATGGATCTAATGGTGTATCTTTCCTTTGGCTCTCCGACACTCTGTGTTTTGGGAATCTCAGAGTTCAAACTTGATTCCTCCTAAACTCATGATATCCTACGGCTCAGATTCTCCTTGGTGATACAATGCTAGACGTTCACCTCAGATGATATGACAGCTTAGTCTTCTTCAGATGATCGAACGCCGAATATTTTACTTCAGAAATCTGAAACTTCAGACTTCAGAAGTTTCAAGTCTCAAATCTTGGTGGGTTCTTTCTCCTCTGTGTACGAAATGTTAAATATCATGTACCTTTTATTGAATCAGACGGATATTGATCCTAGTGCTATGATCCAATGACCAATGCCTCTCCTCCTCCCAAGCTTCTGATTTCTCTGACTTAGAATACTTTCTAAGTGTTCAAAGGTTTTGAACCCTTTCTCCCCTGATGAGTCTGACTCTTGGAAATTGTTAACACTTATGAAAAGTGTTATTCCTCCTGTGCTTCTTCTTGTGAAGACTTCAACTTCCTGTGCACTCCTTGCATTTTAGGGATTTTGATAACTCATATCCGAAGGATTTCTCGAAGAGAAATTCCTCTCGCCCTCTTGGCATTCTCCTTTTGTTGCTTCTTCAACTTCTTACAAAGTCTCGTCGACACTCAATCGAACCTCAGATTTGTGCAATCCTTGCACAAAATCTTTACGCTAGGCTTGAATTCTTATGGACAACTGTGCATGCCTTGCACTAGTCTCTTTACACTCCTTGCAAAGGGAAGTTTCGTGCTATCTCTTATAATCTTTGGAACAAAAATAGATTATGTCAACGCACTTCTTGCGTTCTGTGTGCACACCTTGCACCACTTTCAACAGAAGAGAAACAATTGAAACTTATCCTAACATTCACAGTTCCATCTACTCATAACGAAATTCATTCATTCAGTCATGAAAACACAATAACAGGGAATTGCAAGCAATGTCCACACCATGCATTGGGTCAATTTTCCTATGTGATATTCAAAAGTGAAAATGGCTACAACTATAATCAAAACAAAAACTGAAAACTCAAAAATATACTACTAACTTGCAACTAGCCTCATTTGGGCATACAAAACCTCTATTTATCTTAGAGGGTTCTTAGGGTTCCCCTCGACTACTTGTCTACTCCAAAAATCTAACCTAGCAACTATATTAGATCAGTCATATTCCATAGTAGGAGTGGAAACTCCCACTTCGCTCACAATCGTTCAAGCGTGCTTCAAATATTTTTCCAGCACTAAGTTCAGGCGTGCTTAAAAATTGTTGAGATTCTGGAAAGATTCCCATGTGCTGAGTGGTCCTACTCCACATGCTTTCCAACGATGCTCCTACATCATACTCCCCTTGACAAAAATTCATGGACTCCTATCCACAAGATCCTGCACCGACTTTCCATGCTTCTGGAAAGAAACTTCATTTTCCCAACTGGCATCTTCAATTGGGTGTCCCTTCCACTTGATCAGATATTTAGAATAGGTCTTCCTTATGGTCTTCTTGACAATCCTCTGATCAATAATCTTCTCCATCTATGGTTTTTCTACTGTAGGCATTTGTTTCTCCCACTAAATATTCTCTTGATCTTCTGATCCCTGTGTGTCATATTTCCTATAAGGATACAAGTCTTAAACATTGAATATGGGTGATATTCCCACATCATCTGGCAGCTCAATCTCATAGGCATTTTCATCAAACTTCCTCAAGATATTACACGGTCCTATCTTCTTCATTTTTAACTTGTTATATGTTCCCTCTATTTCCTAAGATGTGCTAGAACCTGATCGCCTACTTCAAATTGAATTTATTTGAGGTGTTGATCAGCTCTGCTATTGTATTCCTAGTTATAACTCTACAACTTTCCTCTGATCTGGCTATGGAGCTTCAACATTTCTGTGGCAAAATCTTCTGCTCCAGTGCTCCTGATATCACTCTGTTCCAAGTCTCTCAACTCAGATACTCCCATGGGTTGCATTCCATACAATATTTGGAATGGGCTCTTTCCAGTGCTCCTGTTTGGTGAGTCATTGTATGCAAATTCTTCTTGTGGCAGAATCTGATCCCACTGATTATGGTGTTCAGTAACCAGACTCCTCAATAAGTTTCCCAAACTTCTATTTACCACCTTAGTATGACCATCTGTCTAAGGGTGATAATATGATCTGAAGGAAAATTATGTCCCCAACTTCTTCCACAGTGTTCTCCAAAAGTGACCAAAAAATTGTGTGTCTCTTTCCAAGACAATGCTTCTAGGTAGGTCATGAAGTCTCACAACTTCCTTGAAAAACATATTTGCAACATGTGTTTCATCACTGGTCTTCTAGCATGGGATAAAGTATGCCATATTTGAAAATCTATCCACCACCACAAATATGGAATCAAATACTTTTTTTGTTCTTGGTAGTCCCAACACAAAATCCATGCTTATTGCATCCCAAGGCCTCTCTGCAATTGACAATGGTTGATACAATCCAGTGTTCTGTCTTTCTCCTTTTGCATGTTGGCAGATTCTACATCTATTCACAAAATTTATCACTTATGTTCTCATACCTGGCCAATAGTATGAACTTCTCAATTGTGAAAATGTTTTATCATGGCCGAAGTGTCCAGCAAATCCCCCACTATGATTTTCCTTTAAAAGGTTATCCCTCATTGAGAATTTTGGTATGCACAACTAATTTCCCTTGAAAAACAATCCCTCTTGAGTCATATAATCTGTCCATTGGCTTTTGTCTCTCAACACAGGATTTTCACATGCTTCATATGCTTCCTTGAAATCTGTATCATCACCATACATGTCCTTAAGGTGTTCAAACCCCAAGTTCTTCACCTGAAATTCCTGTAGAATCAAACATTTCATGCTTAATGCATCAACAACTTTGTTAGCATTCCCAATAATATGTTTTATGACAAAAGTAAAATTCTGCATAAACTAAACCCATTTCGCATGCCTTTGATTCAATTTTTCCTGTGTGGTCATGAATTGTAAGGCCTGGTTATCTCTAGACAAGACAAATTCTTTTGGGACAAGGTAGTGTCTCCAATTTTTAAAGGCTTGAATTATGGAATAAAACTCCTTATCATACGTGGAGTATTTTCTCTTGGTATCATTCATCTTCTCACTGAAATAGGCAATAGTTCTATTATCCTAGCTCAAACCTACTCCAATTGCAACTCCACTTGCATCACATCTCACTTGAAATGTCTTTTCAAAATTCGGCAAAACCAAAATTGGTCGGTCTTTTATTTTCTCCTTCAGTATATTGAAGTTCCTGTCATCTTCTTCTGTCCATTTAAAAGACTTGTGCTTCTTCTTCACTATATCCATCATTGGTGCACAAATTCCACTAAAGTCTCTAATGAACTTCCTATAGAAGCTTGTTAATCCATGGAAGCTCCTTACCTCAAACATACTCTTCGGTGATGACCATTCTTTGATTTATTTCACCTTCTCTAGATCCATCTTCAGTTCATTAAAAGAGATCACAAAACCCAAGTAAATGAGTTATGTCTTCATGAAAGAGGACTTCTTCATATTTATCAACAACTTCTCCTGTTGTAGTCTCCTCATCACTAGTGTCAGGTGCCTCAAATTCTCCTCTTTAGTCCTGCTAAACATCAATATATCATCCAGATATAAAACCACAAACTTGCCAATGAAATCTTTCAATATTTCATTCATCAGCCTCATAAAAGTACTTGAGGCATTTGTTAAGCCAAATGGCATAACAAGCCACTCATACAAACCTTCATTTGTCTTAAAGGTTGTCTTTTACTCATAACCTTCTCTCATTCTAATATGGTGATATCCACTTTTCAAATCTATTTTAGAAAGGAAATTTGCTCCACTTAAATAGTCCATTAAATCATCCATTCTTGGTAAAGGAAATCTATACCTAATGGTGATATTGTTAATGGCTCTTGAGTCTGTACACATTCTCCATCCTCCATCCTTATTTGAACTCAACACAGTTGGTACTACGCATGGACTCAAGCTCTCTTTGGCCAAACCCTTGTCTAACAGTTCCTGGACTTGGTTCTTCACTTCCTCATTCTCTCAAGGTGTCAATATATATGTTTCTTTGTTTGATAGACTTTCTCCTGGTATCAAGTCAATATGGTGGTTGATACTTGTGATGGGTAGCAATGAGTTAGGCAACTCATCCACCACTATGTCAGCAAAATTATCCAACAATTCCTGAAATTCTTCAGGAAAATCATCCATTGAAGTACTTGTAAGGATAACTCTGGGTTTCCTCACCACAAAAAACTACATCTCTTGTTCTTTCTTGACTTCTTTCAGGAGTTCCTTCCTACTCTTGAGAAGTATGCTCATGTTGGATTCCTCTTTCACTTTCTTCTCCTCTATTGGAAACAACATGTGTGTTCTACCATTCTTCTCGAAGGTGTATTTATTCTTTCTGTAACACACCCACTACCTTAAATAAAAAAATTTCGTTGTTTCCTCAACAATGGAAATCCCCAATCCACAGGTATTCTATTTACCTCCTCTATATGACCCTGGTCATAACCCCCATTGGGGCTACGGGGTTTCAAATGTCAAAATTCAATCACCCCCAAGACTCACGATCCTTCGATTGTACCCCTAGCATATCAGCCCTACAGGCTAATCTTGTGGCCCATGCGACCACTATCCCCGAACCGTAGTCAAAACTCTACGTTGGGGTTTCAGGGTTTTCGACGTCGATGTGCATGCAAACTTCTGGTCATCAGAATCCCTGATTTCCCAATGCACAGTTTCATCGATGTGCATCCCTTCTACCCTCGCTCCTGGTTCATATGACCAAAATTCATAAGACCGCTACCAAATGTCCTCAGGCAAACCTCTCGTCGGGTTTTAACACCTACCACCTGTCTTCCACTATCTCCTGCTATGGCCCACATGACTCTCCCATCAGGATATCGCGGATCGCGATTTCAAGGTGTGGGAGTTTCTTACCTCCGGAAGCTTCGATGCCTCAAAACTATGACTCTTCGAGATCTGTTGACACGTGTCCCAATTAATGGATGGTCCTGATCTTGTCAGAATATCGCACCTCATGACTTCACAACTTCTGTTGCCAAGATCACGGGCTTCAACCCACGAAAACCTGATACTCGATCCTACGTATAGATCCGACGGTTCTCCTGCGACCCAGATCCAACGGTTACCCGTCTCTCTCGCTCCCCGCGTCTCGTGACTTGGAGCATCCAATCTTTGTACTTCTACCCGGTGAATCTCCGAGCTCACGAGATCTCCGGATCTCCGCCACCTGTCCTCCTCGAATGGACAACTCTGATCCCCTCTCATGGTTTCCCCACTCGCGACTTGGAGCCTTCAATCTTTGGACTCCTACCCGGTGAACCGCCGAGCTCACGAGATCTCCAGATCTCTGCCACCTGTCCTCCTCGGATGGATGACTCTGATCCTCTCTCGTGGCTTTGCCACTCATGACTTAGATCCTCCAATCTTGGACTCCTACCCAGTGAACCTTCGATCTCATGAGATCTCCGGATCTCTGCCACCTGTCCTTAGGTGGACAGCTCTGATCCTCGTGTGGTTTCACCCCTATTCACGAGGCTTAGCCCTTGTCTATCTCCCTATAGATCTAATGAATGTTGGGTTCCCTAGCTAGGATCTGATGGTTCATATCAGTCTCGATGCCGCGCCCTTTCCTTCTGCTCTTTGGATGTGGAAAAACCAACGATCCAGTTGTTCTCATGGAGTCTGGGGATCTACGATTCAGATTTCCTCTCTATTCACGAATATAGAGGGAAAAGGTTTAATGTCACTTAACGCCCTCATTTATTCCCTTGATTCAATGATCGTGAATGACCACAGACTCTCCGACAGGGTCTCATCCATTGATCAATACTTATCCCTACGCTATTGCTTCGGGATTTAAGAGGGTCGTTCCTCTTTATATAGGGTTGTTAAGACTTGTGCATTCAAGTCCCTTTTCTGGGTCCTTTGTGAACCTTTCTAGGGAGCAAATATCTATGAAGAGATCTGTACCGGGTATCCCTGAGACAGATAAGGGAAACAACTTCCTGAGAACGGGATGGGAACCTAACTTAGTTCAATCTAGGCATAAATACAATTGCTTCATCCATGCACATCATGCGTGGTTCCCTCTGCTATGAGCATATATCTATTCATTCTCATTAAACACTGCACAGTCATTATTAAACAGAAACCATTCATAATTTGATAGTTCTATGGCCATATATATGCATATACCAGTCTATGAATTTCAAGATGAAATATATATATAAAACACTTATCAGAAATAACACCCGAAGTGGGTGCGACTACTGAGAGGGGTGCTCGTTTCCACCCAACTGTAGGTTCAACGACTCCCAACGGATTTACCACTAGCCACCCCCGAGCTGAGACCATAATGCTCTAAGACTGTGTCTTTCTATCTGCCAGTGACTAGGAGCAAAGGTTGCAATCCTTCCTCTCTGTTATCACTCACTCTATGTAAAAACTGCCAGAGTTCCCCTCACGTCTGCCCTTTCAATCATCTCTGCCATACGCCTTATCCTCTCGCGAGGTTGTGTGTGGCACGATCATCCTCGCACCGATTAGGCCTGATGGCTCTACGGATGGGCAGTTCACCATCCCATCCCTCATCAAGCCATCCACCTACCAGCCTGCGAGGCGTTGAATTTTAGGGCCAATGAGCCGCTTTTGGTTCTCTGGGCCAGTGGAGTCCAAATACAATATTTAATTCTTGGTGGAAGTTAGTGCCACCTTTTCAGGTGCCTTCCACCGCCATCGTGGTCTCTTTTTCTGCACATCCCCTCATCAGCAGTCTTGCAATAAATTTAGAATGTTATTCACATTCATTGACCTCTTCCTGTAGGTCCATTTACATCACATATTCATACTTATGAGTTTTCCATAGTCCTTGGTCAGTCCAGTTATATTTACAAACTGGGGGAAACAGGGTGTTACAATTCCCTCCCCCTTAAAAAGGAACATCATCCTTGATGTTCTTAGCTACTAACATGAATTACATGTACAGAAGTAAACAAAATCGGATATGCCTATCTCATGGCATCCTCCATTTCCCATGTAGCCTCATCTGGGCCAAAATGTTTCCATTGCACCTTGACCTGTACAATGGTTCTGTTCTGGAGTGGGGTTTCCTTTCTGTCTAGTATGCATTGGGGCTCTGGTAGAAATTATCCCTCCAGTTCCACCTGGATCACAGACCAGTCAATTATATGATTAGCATCATGTACATATTTCTTTAATAATGAAACATGGAAAACATTATGTGCTTTTACTATGGGAGGAAGTGCTAGCCGATAGGCTACAGGTCCCACTCTGTCTAGAACCTCAAAGGGTCCACAATACTGGGGTGCCACTTTGGCACAAGCTCCCATTTTTAGGGAACTCCTTCTGGGCTTAATTCTGAGATATACATGATCTCCTGTTTGGAACTCTATTGGAGTTCTCTTTTTATCAGCATGACTTTTCTGTCGGTTCTGAGCGACCTTCAGATTTTGTTTTATCTGAGTCACTTGCTATTCCATTTCTTTCAACATGTCGGGTCCAAAAGAAATCCTATTTACAGGATTTCTCCAGCTGATTGGGGTATTACATTGTCTACCATAGAGGACCTCGAATGGACTCATTTTTAAGGATGCTTGATAGTCGTTGTTGTAGGCAAATTCCACCAATGGCAGGTAGTCTTCCCATTTCCTGGGCTGATGCATTACATGCATCCTTAACATATCCTCTAATATCTGATTCACTCTTTCTGTCTGTCCATTGGTTTGAGGGTGATAGGTGGTGCTAAACAACAGCTTGGTCTCCAAACCCACCATCAGTGATTTCCAGAAATTGGAAGTGAACTTTGTGTCTCTGTCAGATATTATCTCCTGTCAGATATTATCTCCATCGGCATGCTGTGTAGTCGGAACACCTCTTTCATGAATACCTGTGCGATATCTATTGCCTTGCAGATCAATTTGACAGGGATGAAATGAGGAGACTTGCTCAGTTTATCCACCACTACCATAATGGCGTCATTCTATTTGGTTGAAGTTGGTAATCAGTGATAAAATCCATGGAGATGGTTTCCCATTTCCATTCTGGGATGGGTAAAGGGTGTAATAGTCCTACTAGGTGTCGATGTTCTGCTTTAACTTGTTGTCATTCTATGCATTGGGCCAAATATTTGGCTACATCCTTCTTCAATCCCGGCCAGTAAAATTGTTTTCGGGTGGCAATAATCATTTTCTAGTATCCTGGGTGACCAGTGTAGGGTATTTTATGTAGTTCATCCATGATGAACCTCTTCAAGTCATCACAATTGGGAATGTACAGTCTATCTCTGTAAGTGAGTAGACCTCCTTAGATCATCTGATAGCCTTTGTATTTTACTCCAGTGGGTTCTTGTTGTAGGTATAGGGTCACATTTCGGATGAAGGGATCTGTTTCTTGTGCCTCCTTGACTCTGTTCTTGACATCTGTCTCGCAGGTACTCATCGTGGCCAGGTGAATTGTTCTCATGCTTCTGCTAAGCGCATCAACCACCCTATTCTCCTTCCCTTTGATCTGTTTGATTTAAAAATCAAATTCGCTAAGGAGGGCCATCCATCTAGCTTGTCTAGCATTGAGCTTGGGTTGATCAAACAAATACCGTAATCCATAGTGATCTGTCATAAGCACAAATTTCCTTCCCAGGAGGTAATGCCTCCAGATTTTTAAGGCATGCACTATGGCAGCCAATTCTAGATCATGAGTCACATAGTTGACCTCATGTTCATTCAATTTTTGGGATTCATAGTAGATCGCCTTTCCTTCCTGCATAAGGACTCCTCCGAGCCCTTCTTTACAGGCATCTGTACACACAAGGAAGTCAGCTTCTAGGTCAGCGATTTTTAACACAGGTGCATGGGTTAGTAGATGTTTCAAGGTTTGAAATCTTTCTTCACATTTCTGTGTCCACAGAAATTTTGTTCCCTTCTTCTGGAGGGCAGTGATTGGACAACCAATCTTGGAGCAATATTTTATAAATATCCTATAGTATCCCGCCAATCCCATAAAGGATCTAATGTCTGAGACATCCTTTGGGGTAGGCCATTCCATGATAGACCTGATCTTGTCAGGATCTACTACTACTCCTTCCTTGGACAGAACATGTCCCAAGTAGTGTATTTTCTTCTGAAAGAAGTCACACTTGCTGAATTTAGCATAGAGTCGATGCTCTCTTAGCACTTGCAGCACAAGTCTAAGATTCTCTTCATGTTCTTCTCTGTTCTTAGAGTAGATTAATATATCATCAATGAATACTAGTACAAATTTATCTAAAAATTTACTAAGTACATTGTTCATTAAGCACATGAAAGTGGCAGGGGCATTGGTTAACCCAAATGGAACTACCACAAACTCATAGTGACCATACCGTGTCTGGAAAGCGGTTTTATGGATGTCTTCACCCTTAATTTGGACTTGATGGTATCCCGACTTCAAGTCAATCTTTGAGAAAACAGACGTGCCTCCCAACTGATCGAATAGATCATTGATATTGGGCAAGGGGTATTTGCTCTTTATGGTTACTTTATTAAGTTGTCAGTAATCTATACACAGTCTAAGGGTGCCATCCTTCTTTTTCACAAACAGGACCGGTGCTCCCCACGGGGACACGCTGGGTCGAATATAACCCTTGTCCATCATTTCTTTCAATTGAAATTTGAGTTCAACTAACTCAGGCATGCTCATCTGGTAGTTTGTTCTAGACACCGGCACCGCTCCTGGTGCGAGTTCTATCGAGAAGTCAATGTCTCTTCTCAGAGGTAGACCCGATATCTCCTATGGAAACACATCTCGGTATTCTCTAAGGATAGGGTGATCATCAGGGCTTGGACCTGCACCTTCAGTTGTTTTCAACACATGTACTTCATATAGGGGACATCCCTTTCGGCAATACTTCCTCATTTGCAATGTTGATATTTGTCTCACCAAGACCGGTTTTTGGATCCCTTGAAGGGTTATCCTTTTTCCTTCTTCACTCACACATTCTAAGGTTTTATAGTATCAGTCCAGTTTGGATTTATGGGCATCCAGCCACTCCATACCAATCAACAGATCGTATGATCCCAGGGGTAATACATTAAGGGTTTCTTGGGTGGGGAATTCACACAACATTAATTGGCAGGCTGGTATGGCCTATACCACCTTTCTTTTGGTACCAGTGGCTAACTGTACTAACCATGGCTTAGTTTGTTTTCGTGGCTGTATCTTACACTTATCAACAACTTTAGGGGCTATATAACTCAAATTTGAACAAGGGTCAATCAAAACAGATACCAGATGGTTGAAGATCATACCTTCTATTTCCACCACTGAAGCTTGGTGGTCAGCTTGGTTATTATCCAAGGCTGCATAGATCTACGACACACTCCTTGCCATGTCATTGACCATGGTAGCTTCCTGCATGTTATAAATTTTCTCACTGTTCTATTTTCGGAGTGGACAGTCTCTCCGGATATGCTCTCCTCTGCAATCCCAGCATTCTAAGGGTTTCCTTTTTGGGTTATCAGTCTTTACTGGTATAGGTCCAGAAGTTTTATTTCTATCCACTGATGGAAAGTTCTGCTGGAGTACACTCCGGGTTGGGAAGTTCATTCTATGGTTCTTCTTGTAGTTTTTCAATCCTGAGGATTTTCTCCCTTTCTTCTGAAATTTTGAACCATTCTTTTGCTTCCAGTCTCCACGAGACTCTGCCCGATGTCCATATTGTTCATGAAAATATGTTGCCTTTCGTATAGTGTCTTCTAAGGTCTTTGGCTCGTCAAACTCAATTTGGTTTTGGTATTCCTTGGGTAGCCCACTGATGAAGCGTTGTGCCTTCGTCGTCTCTACTTTGATGTAGGGTACATATCTTAGTAAGTCAAGGAATTTGTTGACATACTCTTCCATAGTAAGTTGTCCCAGTTTGAGTTCATAGAACTCTTTAACCTTCTCGTCGAAATACCTTTCTGACAAATATTGCTTTCAAAAGTACTTCTCGAACCGTTTCCAAGACAGGTCCTCCTCACGGATCCCTTTCATATTCTTAAGGTCTTCCCACCAAATGGAATCCTTTTCATTTAGACTGAAAGTGGCCACTCGGGCCTTCAGGTTCTCTGAGAAATCATGAACTCTAAAATATTTCTTCAGTCCAAGTAGCCAAGACTCAGCTTCCTCTCCCTTCTTTATATCGCCATCGAAGGAGGGAGGTTTGGCCTTTTTGAATTCCTCAAATTTATGACTCTTAGAAGTCTTTTGCTTCTTATGTTTCTTTTGAGAATAGGAACTGGTCCTACTGTTGGAAGAGCCTTCTGAATCGCCAGCTTCCTTCTCAGTGGAATCGTCTGGCACTGGTCCTTTATCTCTGGGGTGGACCTTTCTGGATGTGCTTCTCTCAGTGTGACCACTAACACGACTATGATTCTGCATCTCAGGTTCATGATGCATTTTTCGCTGTAGGTTGGATAAGATCTGTAGTAGAACTACATTAATCTCGGTTTTCTTTTCTTTCTCTTTCATCATTCTTTCATTGTCGGCCTTGCAACTTTGCATTTCGGCCATGAGACTCCTCACTGTCTCAGCTAAGTCTGGAGGGGTTCCTATTTCTCTTCTTTCATCAGACTCCTCGTCTCTGTTGTGGGAGCCTTCTCCCACCTCTTGGTAAGTCACCATGTTCTGCGCTTGTAGATTCCCACGGTTGATTGTTCTCTTGAGTGAAAAGACAAACGTTGATTATTAGTCAAGAGTTAAATTCATTTTTATAAATGGAACATAAATTCATAACTCTTTTACATGCATACACAGTTGGGTTTTCAGATTCCAAGTTCTTAATCTTGGGCAAGATAGTTAAGTCAGGGGGTTACTCCTCACAGGAGTGACTCGAATGGAGTTTATGCGTGAATCGTGCATGAGCCCAATCAAGCTGAGTGTTGTAACCATGCTCTGATACCAATTTGTAACACACCCACTACCTTAAATCAAAATTTTTCGTTGTTTCCTCAATAATGGAAATCCCCGATCCACAGGTATTCTATTTACCTTCTCTATATGACCTTGGTCATAACCCCCATCGGGGCTACGGGGTTTCAAATGTAAAAATTCAATCACCCCCAAGACTCATGATCCTTCGATTGTACCCCTAGCGTATCAGCCCCCCAGGCTAATCCTGTGGCCCATGTGACCACTACCCCAGAACCATAGTCAAACCTCTATGTCAGGGTTTCAGGGTTTTCGACGTCGATGTGCATGCAAACTTCTGGTCATCAGAATCCCTAATTTCCCGATGCATAGTTTCATCGATGTGCATCCCTTCTACCCTGGCTCCTGGTCCATATGACCAGAATTCATAAGACCGCTACCAAATGTCCTCAGGCAACCCTCTCATCGGGTTTTGACACCTTCCACCTGTCTTCCACTATCTCCTGCTATGGCCCACACGGCTCTCCCATCGGGATATTGCGGATCGTGATTTCAAGGTGTGGGAGTTTCTTACCTCCTGAAGCTCCGATGCCTCGAAAATCTGACTCTTCAGGATCTGTTGACACGTGTCCCAATTAATGGGCGGTCCTGATCTCGTCAGAATATCATGCCTCACGACTTCACAACTTCTGTTGCCAAGATCATGGGCTTCAACCCACGAAACCCTGATACCCGATCCTACGTATAGATCCGACGGTTTTCCTGGGACCCAAATCCAACGGTTACCCTTCTCTCTCGCTCCCGGCATCTCGCAACTTGGAGCATCCAATCTTTGGACTCCTACCCGGTGAACCACCGAGATCACGAGATCTCTGGATCTCCGCCACCTGTCCTCCTCAGATGGACGGCTCTGATCCCCTCTCGTTGTTTCACCACTTGTGACTTGGAGCCTTCAATCTTGGGACTCTTACCTGACGAACCATCGGGCTCACGAGATCTCCAGATCTCTGCCACCTGTCCTCCTCGGATGGACACCTCTGATCCTCTCTCATGGCTTTGCCACTCGCGACTTGGAGCCTCCAATCTTGGACTCCTACCCAGCGAACCTCCAAGCTCACGAGATCTTAGGATCTCTTCCACCTATCCTTCTTAGGTGGACGTCTCTGATCCTCGCGTGGTTTCACCCCTATTCACGAGGCTTAGCCCTCATCTATCTCCCTATAGATATAACGACTGTGGGGTTCCCTAGCTAGGATCTGATGGTTCAGATCGGTCCCGATGCTGCACCCTTTCCTTCTACTCTTTGGATGTGGAAAAACCAACGGTCCAGGTGTTCTCATGGAGTCTGGGGATCTACAATTCAGATTTCCTCTCTATTCATGAAGATAGAGGGAAAAGGTTTAATGGCACTTAACGCCCTTGTTTATTCCCTTGATTCAATTATCGTGAATGACTACAGACTCTCCGATAGGGTCTCATCCGTTGATCAATACTTATCCCTATGCTACTGCTTCAGGATTTAAGAGGGTCATTCCTCTTTATACAAGGTTGTTAAGAATTGTGCGTTCAAGTCCCTTTTCTGGGTCCTTTGTGAACCTTTCTAGGGAGGAAATCTCTGTGAAGAGATCTGTACCGGGTGTTGTAGGAAAATCTGCCTGCGGACAAGTAGATCGACCTCTAAGGCTTGACCTTAACCCTAGACAGAAAAATGCTTATCATGGACACTGACTTCCTTTCAAATCCATCTAAGCCTAATGCATGAGAAGGAAGGATGATAGAAGTACCTTTTAACCGACGTTTGTCCATGCACGCTCCGATTTGCACTCCAATCCTTTTGCTCCTCGCTGAGGTCTGTGGACAAAATGAGATACGACCACTTCCTACTCTACTGACATTAGCTTGAAAACAAATCTATCATTAAATGATAATTTCATGTAACATCAGACACAAACTAGAAAGAAACAGGCCAAGCTTGTCATATTAATGATAATAACAACAGCAATGCTTACAATCGTAGATGCGAATGCGACAGCTTCATCAAATCCTCTTCGTCTAACCCTTGCCTGAAAGATCGACAACCTGGATGACAGCAGCTTCAATGATTACTCTCCTTTGGCTGACTGTGTGTCTCCTCCAAGATCATAAGTTCCATATGTTCAGTTCTTCCCCCTCTTTACCACCATAGAGCTTTCTTATATAGGTTGGGGAGGGCCTAACCACTTGAGTTATGTTTAGGACCAGTTGAAAACCTCCTCCTTGGATCAAAGATCTTTTGACAAAACCAAGAATTCGAGTTCAACCGCCTCCCAAACTCGAATGATTCTTCCCTTATTCTTCTCATCGGGCTAACAATTTTCCCAGAATGGAGAGCGCTCCCTCAGAAGGGGCATCAGAGTGCTAGAACACTTCAGAGAAGGTCAAGGGAAGCGTCAGCGCTTCAAATCTAGGCAGCGCTTCTACAAAGGGGTGGAAAAGCGCTATAACGCTTCTGAAGCATGGCATAAGGGCGCCAGCGCTCCTCAGGCAGTTTTAGAGAAGCGTTCCCCTTCCAAACCCTTAATCAAGAAACCCTCTTAGGAGTTAAGAGATGTTTGACCTCAGTGAACCAGTTTCTTCCTTCAAACCAAGTACATGAGATGTTTCAAGTGTCTCTTTAGTGTCATCATTGTGGTAGCATGATTCAACAACATGTACGACACCCTGTAACCAACTTGCGACATTTGCAACAAGTCGTAAAGGAGTTGCGACACTTGCGACAAGTGAGAGGCATATGCGACACTTATCCAGTTGAGTGATTTTGATGTGTAACACCGGGTATCCCTGAGACAGATAAGGGAAACAACTTCCCGAGAATGGGCTGGGAACCTAACTTAGTTCAATCTAGGCATAAATACAATTGCTTCATCCATGCACATCATGCGTGGTTCCCTCTGTTATGAGCATATATCTATTCATTCTCATTAAAAACTACACAGACATTATTACACAGAAACCATTCATAATTTGACAGTTCTATGGGCATATATAGGCATATACCAGTCTATTAATTTCAAGATGCAATATATATATATATATAACACTTATCAAAAATAACACCCGAAGTGGGTGCGACTACTGAGAGGGGTGCTCGTTTCCACCCAACCGTAGGCTCAGCGACTCCCAACGGATTTACCGCTAGCCACCCCGGAGCTGAGACCAAGATGCTCTAAGACTACGTCTCTTTGTCTGCCAGTGACTAGGAGCGAAGGTTGCAATCCTTCCTCTCTGCTATCACTCACTCTGCGTAAAAATTGCCAGAGTTCCCCTCGCGTCTTCCCTTTCAATCATCTTTTCCATACGCCTTATCCTCTCACGAGGTTGCGTGTGGCACGATCATCCTCACGCTGATCAGGCATGATGGCTCTATGGATGGGCAGTTCACCATCCCATCCCTCATCAAGCCATCCACCTACCAGCCTGCGAGGCATTGAATTTCAGGGCCAGTGAGACGCTTTTGGTTCTCCGAGCCAGTGGAGTCCAAATATGGTATTTAATTCTCAGTGGAAGTTAGCGCCACCTTTTCAGGTGCCTTCCACCGCCATCGTGGTCTCTTTTTCTGCACATCCCCTCATCAGCAGTCCTGCAATAAATTCATAATGTTATTCACATTCATTGACCTCTTCCTGTAGGTCCATTTACATCACATATTCATACTTATGAGTTTTCCATAGTCCTTGGCCAGTCCATTTATATTTACAAACTGGGGGAAACAGGGTGTTACACTTTCCCCCATCATGAATGACATTCCTATCAAACTGCCATGGTCTTTCCAACAAAATATGGCATACATCCATGGGAATTACATCACATAGAATTTCATCTCTATATCCTCTTATCTTAAATTCAACCAAGCATTGTTTAGTAACCATTACCTGGTGTCCTTTATGCAACCATGAGACTTTATATGGCTTCAGATGTGTAGTTGTCTCTAGCTCCAATTTCTCCACCATCTCTGTGGATACTAAGTTATCAATTCTCTCACTATCAATTATCACCTTGCATACTCTGTATTTAGTCTTGCAATATGTCCTGAAGAGACTATTCCTCTACACTGGATTTTCAACTTCTGCCTTTGGTTTTAATAGAACCTTCCTCAACATCAGGGATCTTCCATCCTCTGCTCCTTCTGCTTCAACATTCCCTCTCTGTACTTCTGAAATGTGAGCTTCACCTCCTCCTTCTTTATTTTTCTCAGGACATTCCCAAGACATGTGCCCTGTCTTTCCACAGGCATAGCATATTACTTCTCATCCTCCTCTTCTTCCTCTTCCTCAATAAGAAATTATTCCACCACCCTGTCCTCCTCGGGAACTTCCTCCTTTTTCTGAGTGACTGTGTGGTTTCTCAGCCTAATCCTTAGACTTATGTGCCTTGTCATGGGTAACTCCCTTGATTTTGTTTGGGCTTGGGATTTTTCCTCTTCCTCATTGGCTTTGTTTTCTAACCAATTTTTCCTCTGCCTTCAGTGAAAACTGATAAACATCCTCCATTTTCCTTACTAACATCGTGCTGAGCTCATCCTGGATTTCATATCTCAGGCCATTTATATATATGGAAAATTTTTCTTCATCTCTCTCCCTTTGTCCATTTCTGATGTTCAACCAGTAGAACCTCTCTCTGTACTCCTTAATTGTCATCCCCTTCTGTCTTAGGTTATGCATCTTCTTGAATAGAATGATCTGATAATAATTGGGCATGGACTCAGCCTTCAAATTAGCTACCAATATGTCCCAATTATTTATCTTTTGATTACCTTTGCTTCTCCTCTCAACCTGCAGTTCATCCCACCACAACGTTGCATATCCTTTTAGCCTGGTGACAACCTGTTTCACCTTTTTCTTTTCATTGACTTCTTCATAGTCAAAAATTTTGTCCATGGATCTCACCCAATCCAGCAGCTCTTCAGAATCTAAATTGCCTTTGTACATTGGAACCTCTATCTTGGCTTTGCCTCCCAATCTAGAAACTGCTCTCAGGAAGCATTCTTCGACAACCTCCTCTCCTGCAACTTCTTTGACTTCTACTTCTTCACTCTCTGCATCGCTGATGTCTCCAGCATCAAGTGCTCTCCTCTGTGCTGCCTCCATTACCTATAATATTGCACGAAGTTATCACATATCCCTTTCTATATCTTGATTAGCTAAAGGTGGTTCCACTCATCTCCTTGGTGACATTGTATTGACTGTTTTTCACACACAGAGTATAGCTTCGAGTTCTTATCTCTCCTCTCCTTTTCCTACTTTCTACAAGAAAAACTTCAGCTTTAATACTAGTTGGTGCAGACCCCCTTATTTCCTAAGGGTTGTGTTTACACCCAATTCGTCAGTAGGTGAGAAAATTAAGAGTGCTTACATGCCCAGTTGGGCTCTGCTAGGCATGACAACTGTAAGGTAAAAGGTTAGAAAGAAAAACAACAAAGCTATTAACAAGAATTAAACTAAAACAAATAAAAACTAAAAGCGTATGAGAAAATGAAAAATAGAGACAAATGGACCAATATCACCAATGTATAAGCTGATCTATTGACAAAATCCAAAGACACAAAGAAGAAAGGGGACTTGGGTCCCTTCTTTCTCCAATGGAAGGCTCTTGAGGCCCTCAAAGCTTTCTCTCCTTACAATGAAAAGATGAAAAATGTGGGTGAAGGAACTCCAAGCTTATTCACCCAAATGAGGGGTGAATAGCTCTATGAAATGCAGCTTGTGGTGTTTATTGCCAAAGAATGGGTCCTTAGCAATCTCAGCAACATAACAGTATGAAGAATTCCTTGAGAAAATGGTGGTCATTCATGGATTTTTATAGCCAATCATTGGGTTATTATGTGACCTCTTTTGAATGTGAAAAGAGGCTCTTTAGGGCACAATTAGGTCTTTGACCAGCCCACCATGAGGATTGAGCTCGGATTTGGTGTAAAATCGACTTGGGAGCTGATCCATTAGTGGTTGGGAGGCCGACCAATTTCAATAAATGCACCGTTTAGTAGGCGCACAGGTTTTTCGCCCAACAACCGCGCCTTATGCACATATACATGCTTGGTATGATTCTGTTATGCGCATACGCGCGCGCACCCAAATGTTGTAAAGTGCCCTTCAAATTTTTTGGTCATTTGTATAGTTTTTTGACCTTTTTGCAATGTTGAGGAATTAATCTTGCCATGAATGACTCCAATCCTGTGTTGAAGATGCGGAGTTCTTGTCGCCCTGTGTGGACGAAATTTCAGTGATAACAGATGCCCCCTGATGGATGAGGTTAGGAGAAAAATGTATAGCCAAAATCCATCAATGTTTCTTCTACTGAGAATGGTGTTGTAAGGGAGAGCAAGAATGGGACCGTGTAGAGCAATCCTTTGGAGAAGGAAGGAACCTGTAGATCTTGACTTTCCACACGGTGAGTATCAATATACAAGTGTGTACAAACGAGGCAGGCATGCCCCATGCTCGTGTAATGTAACTATGAAACGTTGATGTAGACAACTGCAGTGCCCTCGGGGGTGGAATGATAAAGGCAGAAGACAATTCTGCAATGGAACATACTCTGAACCAGCGGTAATGGTCGCGGAAGTAACCAGCGACGGTGATGTGGGCACTGGTGGCCCTACCAAGTTCAGAGGCCTTCGACACCGGATAAGAAAAACTGCAATAGTCGCAAAGTAAGACCCACCGCAACATGAGAAAGTGTTGGCATCGAATGTTATGGGGGTCAATGACATCATTGAGCAATGGTGTTTCCCCCTGTGCCGTCTGAGATCTCTCATTGATAGGAAAATGAGAATAAAGATACTGTCACCCTTTCGGAAAATTTTGCTGATGTCGACAAAAGGGGGACGCGACTCCCAAAAGCAAAGGGCTTCCCAGAATCTACTATGGTGAGGAAGTGGCGGAGGTACATGGACGAAGTCAAGAAGTGTGAAGACTCAAGACTTCCCTTGGCTGGAGGATGTGTGAGACAAACAGTGGCCGCAACCGTGTGACAAGGTCGAGTGTCAGGGGGACGCCAAGACCGAGGATAAATTGTGCCAGAGGCGGGACAAGGTGAACAAATTCAGAGGGTATAGGTAAGTGATCTGGGTAGTACTCTGAAGGTATAGACGATGTCGGTGAGGGTAAATGAGAAGTAATTCTCCAACCAAGGGTGACATGGGTTGTGTGTGGCCAAAAGGAAAGCAAGTCGCCAATGGTGATGACAATAGTAAAGGATGGAAAAGAAAGGCGTCTGTACAACAAATAATGCATAAATGTGGGAAAGATGTACAAAATATAGAAACAGGTGCCCCAGTGTGAAATGAGTGCCCCAGGGAGGGAAAAAATTTCTGGGAAAACTGATGAAGGGTGGGGGCCCCATTGGCGAGTTTCTGTATGAGGTAGGTGAAATGAAGATAGGTTTGCAGATGGGAAAACTGATGGTGGATGAAATGGTGGGTTCATGATCCTGTGGAGGTGCCGATAAAGAAAAGAACATGACCATAAAGCGATGTGCTGGGAGTCCATATGGGAAGCTAGCAAAATGAGGAGAAGAAGTATGTGGTTAATTCGCAACATGATGAAAGGCTACTGGGACTCCCATCCCTAAAGGGTAATAAAGAGCAGCATGAGTGTCAAAAAGTGCAAAGAGGTGCTATGAATGAGACAACTCATGTGGGTAAAAAAAATACCGAGTACCAGTACCAAAAATGCGAATGGAGGTGTGAGTACTACAGAGCCGGCAATGGGTATCCTAAAGGCCAAAATCAGGGGGTGTGACTGGGAATGTAGATGCAATACAGTGGAAGAGACTACATGCCAGTGCTGAGTATATACCTGAAGGAATGATGTGAAGAGATGATGACCAAGTACCTGCACACAGAACAACCAAATACCCGAAGTGAACCATATCTAAAGATAATAACAAATATGAACATGTATGATATAAATGTGACAATGCGCGTGCGTACTTGGCTATGATATGAAAAAAAGGCACCCCGACGGCTTAGGATGAAAAGTGGCCTGGGGACAGTCATGATGTAGGTGGCGGGACGTTGATCCTGTGGCTAAAGACGGTTCGAAAAATGGACGCCTTGGGCTCCCGGAATGGTGAGTGGAAGTTTGGAAAAAAGGCCCATATATAGTTGTAGGGCCCACATTGCCACCTCATTTGTACTTGCTTCTTCAGTGAGTTTTCGAGCAAATTCAGAGGAGATTGTGTGATTCTGAGAGCATGAGGTATCCGATTCATGGTGTGTGAGTTTCAGGTTAGTGGTCTGAACATCCTGCATAGTTATAGGTTTCCAATTTTTTGGCAGGGTAGGTACAGGGGGTCGTACGGGAGTTTGGGGGTAGTGGAGGTAGTGGGAGTGAGGACAGGAATCATCATGGGGAGTCCTGTCTGTGGGCGAGGGACCATCTCAGGTGGATGTAAGTACCACACTGGGATCGCTAACACCATATTGGGTAGTGTGAGCATTGCGGCTACCTGAAAAGATTCTATACCTGGTGGAGGGTAAAAGAAGGGAATTTGAGTGAGGGGTCAGGGAACTGTCTCCCAAATGGGATTAGGCCCCTGAGGGGATGTGGATTCGTGGAATGTAGGTGTCGACGAATGTGCAGGAGGCTCCTGTGAGAGTGGTGCTGCGACTGTTGAGACGTCAGGAATGACTGAAGCCTCCTGAGGAGGACAAGCATCCTCCTGTTGAGTTTCGTTAGATGAGATGACGCATACTTGACCAGAGGGAAGGAGTCGTGGTGCTCCATGGTACGTCCCTAACAAGGATGGATCTTTGAAAATACCAGGACCCATCTCAATGAGTGGATATACGTCTTGGTTGGTGTGAATAAGAGGAAGAATGTTATCGAGATTGGCAGATGGATTAGGCTCGTTATGTGAGACTTGGTCAATGGTTACAATCTTCCCGTTGTGGGGGAACATGATTGTCCGAAAGACGGATGATGCCACTTCCTTCATAGCATACATGTAGCTACATCCAAGAAAGATATTGTAATCGAGCTAAGCGTCGATAACTTCGATGTCAATGAGGATAGTTTTTCCCCCGAGTTCCACGGGGACATTTTGGAAGAGCCCTTCGGGAGATGATGGTCGTCCGTCATAAGCTCGTAAGGTTATGGCGGAAGGTATCAGTTCTGGGGAACCAAGTTTCTGCCATACTGTTTTGGACATGATGCATGTGGATGCCCCTTCATCGATGATGCACCGATGAATGGTGATGTTCCGTATTTTGACTGGTATTTGAATAGAAACTGCGGCGGGAAGACACGGTTCGCAGCTATCAAGGTCAAAAGTGATGAGTCGAGTATCGGCAGGGTCGACTGCCCCCAAGGCAGAAAGTAATGATTTCCGTTGAGTAGGACAAGTCTAGAGGACTTCCAGAACTGACATGGCAATTGGGGATTGCGCTAAGTCGTTTACCAAGCTATAGTTATGAGTGGCCCTAGCTTGTGGGTTGTGGACATTCCTGCGTAATGGGATGCGAGGGATGCGTAATGGTGGTTCGGCTGAAGGGTGAGGGATCACCAACGGAGGTCCTGTCGGTGTAGGGTTTGTTTCTGGAGGTGAAGGGGTAGACTCAGCTGCTGCCGGATACTAATGATTGCGTGTTTGTAGAAGGATTTCTTCCTCACTGGTGAGGAGAATTGTTCGCTCTGCTGGATTGTTGGGATTGTGGTACTGGCCCACCTGAGGTGGGGGATGTTGTGTGTCCTATTGGGTGTTTACCACACCTTGATGTGGGATAGGATTTTGCAGCATGGCGGGAGGGGGTTGTTGCGCATATTGTTGTTGTGCCTGCTGCGGGGCATGTTGCGCAGGAGAAGGGGGAATGCTTCCAGAGTCCTTCAACCTTTTGAAATCAGCGATCTATGGGAAATGGTAAGTGTAATGACCATATACGCCACAAAGGGCACAAGGGTGGATAGTTTTAATAGTGTTCCACCCTTGGCGTTTGTTGTTATTGCCCCCTTGGGGGTTTTGGTTCCCTTGGTTTTGATTTCCCCCAGTGGGTTGATGTTGTGGGGGTTGATTCCCGCCTTGACCAGGATTGTTGTTATTCCTGTTCTGTCCTTTCCTCTTGGTGTTTTTTGAAGGATGAGTTGGATTGGCTGTGTTCAACTGTTCAAAATTTTGATATTGTTGAGCAGCAGAGGGTTGAACAAAATTGACCCCCGTATGAGGATGTGGGGGAGCCATGGGTTGTTGAGGACCCGGAAAGGAAAAGTAAGGGTTCTGTGGTGGTGCGGCCCCATAAGGTACATAGGAAGGCGTGGTTCTTTCACTAGTACTATAAGGTGATGTGGAGGGGGGACCACTGGTGTTTGGAGGGGGTTGATGTATGGAGGGTGCTGGTGGTGGTCCATTGGTGGGTGGAGGTATAGCAACAGGATATGGTTGTTGGTAAGGGGGTGGGGGGTAATAAGAAGTGCCCCCATATGCTGGTGGGTACTGAGGCATTCCATACATCGGTGGTGGTTGGGGTTGTGGACCATGGTGTGTGGTGGTACCTATTAGTCCGTCTGCTGAGTGAGACATCCCAGGTTTGTCTTGAACAAATGGCACAGGTTTCAGAAGATCAGAAAGTACCGTGTATAAGTATCCCGACTGTGTGTAAATTAGGTCATATTGTTGAGCTTTGCTGATGGCTTCTTCTTCAGATTGTGGGAAGGTGGAAGCTACATCCTTACCAAGGAGAGCAACAAGTGATCTCAGAAACCAGTCAAGGCATTGCTGTCTGGTGGTTTCTACTTTACACAAACTACGTCTCCTACGCCACTCATGAATGTGGTTAGCAATGTGGGTGGTTGAGGTCTGTTTGAAGTTAGACAGTAGTTCTAAACCATTGTCATGTCGGATGGGTAATTGGAAGAAAGTTAAGAATGCTTTGGCCAAGGATTCAAAGGTCGTGTGGGACCCAGATTTTTCTTCGACATACCATTTGGCTGATGGGCCGGTAAGTGTGCGTTGAAAAAGACGCAGTCTGATGGAATCCTCCATGATGCTATTGGAAGAACACCATAGATGAAAGGTCATGACGTGATTGGAGGGGTCATCCCCTGCCTTCCCTTCAAACTTTGGTATGTCTGAAGGAATTTTGGTTGGCATTGCAGGCCATGTGGCGTCATGCAATATAGGATCATTGGTGAGCTTGGTGAGATCCGAAATGTTGAGAGAGGCCAAGTATGGCATCTGTAATGGGGTAGGAATGTTAGTTCCATCCATAGTGTGTTGTGCACCTGACCCTTGATGGGGACTAGG